>VYYJ01004308.1:0-13744 GCA_021029165.1 Cyphoderus albinus
GTCGATTAGACTACCCAAGTATTTATTGAGCACCACTTAAAACAAAGTTTATTATGATTTTGGCAACTCAGCAAAAATTCCGTTTTACACAAGCAACACCCCGTCTTAAAACACGAATCTTGATGAGAACTGACTGAGTACTAACTTATGGCGGACATGAATACTGTAGTATTGTAAACAGAAAAAACATTCTCTCTGTTGCATAGTTCATGCAACTAATAAGTAATGCAGGGTACACGACACAGGAGGAGAATTCACGACGCAAGCAAAGTTTGTCCACAAAAAAAAAACTTTTCGACTTTGCTAACATTATTTCACCACAGTTTTCGAGTGGTGGTTACTAATAAAACATTTTTTTTCTCTCACTGGCTTTTCGGTGAAAGTGATTAAGAATGCATGCCAGCAACTCCTCTGTAAATCTTCGCCTGTGTGTCTACCTGCTATGTGCCTCCTGCCTCCAAAAAAATATTCGTGGAACTTCACGTTAACCTGTTTAGGTTCCCGTTTTTACTTTTACTCCTTTATTATTATTTTTTGTTACGCATTATATATTTTTCACAGCAGTTCCGATACACTTTACTTTCAAAGTTCATGAATTGGATACCTCGAGTAATAAAAGAGCGTCTAAAAATTTCTCTGCACTGCCAGTGAAACTCGCCCGAACAAAAACTCACTGAGCTGACGGCGCAGTTAATGTGTATATTTTTAAACGGTCGCTCATGTGGCAATGGCCAACCCGCTGTCTCTATAAACTGCATGATATTAAATTCGTCCTCATCGCCAACTGCATTATTTAAAACATTTCGTGCCAGCGGAAAGGTATGGAAAAGGACCCGTAACAAATAAATGGGCTCAACGAGACAAGCGTTCTTGATCGGAACCTCCTTTTTCTTCCCCCTATTGATATTCCAAACATCGCGGTCCATTTATATTTAAGTGCTTCTTCTACAACTTCACCACTACACATTTTCTTATTTTTATCCTCGAATCCAAAAAATTACTACGCTTGTGCTGCATTGCATTGACTGTTTCAATATAAACGCAATGCTTAATAATTCAAACAAGAAGAAACTTTTAATATTTATATCTACATACTGAAATAACTCGCAACTTTTTTCGAGAGTATTTCTGGAAAACGACTTTTTATATAGACTTCAGCATGAAAATATTTTTCCTTTCACTTTTTAAAGTTGCTGCCTAAAATAAATTTCAATATCCGGAGGCAAAGCCAAACCTAAAACAAAACAAGTCCTCTGTAAATATGTATTAGGTTGAGTACTTAAATACGTGCGTAATAATAAGAAAGATACAATGATGCTTATTTCTCCCTTAAACTAAATTATTACTGCAATTATCGTTCTAAGTGCCCAAAAGACCTACCAGAAAGATGGATGATTACATATCTGCCTTATTCTTTTAAAAGCAGGCTTACCTTCTCATTTTTCCGTTCTTTCACGTATTCGGTGGTAATTTGTGAGTACAAGGCAGGTGGATAGATGGATATTACTCTCAGTCGGATGCCTTTGCAGTACCTGTTTTATTAGTGTTATTATTCTTGCCGGGGGTGCATTTCATTTCATTATTACCTCGTAGTCCTTCGTGTTTATTCTGCATTCTGCAGTGTCGATTCTGTAGATTTATTAGGATTAGGAAGAGTCTAGAAACAGTAAATGCTATTACCAGAGTGGTTTTGTTTTGTTTATCAGTAATACGATAATATATACGATAATAATACTCGATAATACTGCTAAAATAACATTAAATTGATCATATTGGTGGATTTATATGCTCAAGCAGTTTCTATCTATGCTAGAGACTGACTTGTTTTGTCAAGAAATAGCATAAAACAGAACGGCTTAAGCATTCACGAGTGATGAACTAACAAACGGATGGTGCAAGAGGCCTGAAGGAAACACGTTCTGTTTTCTTTCCACCAGGATGTCAGGATGGAGGAAGAATGATATTTTCAGACTGGGAATTCCTAAATTATTAGTGTATTGTTTTGCAGTGAGTCGTCTGCTTTTATTTTCATTTTACTAATTTTCTACTCCTCTAACAACGGTGCATGCTTTTCCTTTGAGGAAACGAACTGCATTTCAGACAAAATAGTCGCTCACTCCAATAATCGGCGAGTGACTGTGAATACAGTATATAATGATATGCAATAAAAACAAGCTCTGTCTCTTGCCGGTTTCGGGGAAATAGAAAGGGAGAAGTGAAAGAAGCGAATGCAAAATGATGTTGTGTTTTGTGTAAAATCAGAGAAAGAGGGAAAGAAGGAGAGCAAAACACTGGGAGAGAAAGAAAAGAAAGATGGAAAAAGCTTTTAAGACGTGATGTGTGACGAGATGAGGGCGAATTCACAACTGAATTACAATGTGTGCATGAGGAGAGAAAGGGACAGGAAGAAGTTGTCTCTTGTCTCATTTAGAAGAAAGAGCATCTTTCAGAGTTCCAGCTTCTTTTCTAAACTGAACTCTTCTAGATAGCTCGAGCCATTGCTAAGTTTCCGTTTTTCTCTTCTTCTTTTGACGCCAACAAAAGGTAGTCGACGTTTGCAGTAGTGGCACTCACATTTTGCACGGGCGATTTTCTCATACGTTTTTCATTGAATGTAAATGCTGTTGTAAGAACATCTTTCAAAGTGAAAGCAAAGCACGCCCAGTGGGCATAAGTTTGAGTTTTATTGAGTTAAATGGTACTTTGGAGGATTTCCAAAATACAAAAGGCGATTCCAAAAGACTGACGATGGAATGGACTGTAGAAGAGAAGAGTGATGTTACTGCAGCGCAATGGTGCACAACTGAAGAAATGCCCGGAAGCTGAAAGAAATAGATTTACTGCTTGTCTTCATACAACAATGTAAACGTTGCGAGAGAGGAACGGGAAGGTAGGTGCTATTGCTTGTGGAAGATGTATAGCCAAGACATTATCATTTTATTGTGTTCTTGCTTTTTTGCTCGGTGGAGTGGGGAAGTGGGGAGATGTATGGCCTCATCTATTGTTCTTCGCTTCCTCTCCTCCCCAGCATGTCCATTGAGGCAACTTACTTGGAGCAACTTGGAGTAATTCAACCGGGGCTTATTAATCAATTCTACGCATCCAAGTAACATTTAATATGTCGCGAACCTCATATTTTACCCATTGTATCATCCTTTCTAAATTGTCAGTTTAAGACAGCTTCTGCTGAAAAATAAATTGCATTAAATTCCATTTCATACATTTACTTGGCCATCAAGTTGTATTACTCACTTCATAAATTGTAGGTAATGTGTGTAGAGTTACCAGGCGTTAGAAGTATTGCTTGCTTGAACTCCACGCATTTTCTCGGTGATTTTTGAACTATTGCAGCTAAATAAATGTTGAAGCTGACTTCAACACTTTTTTAAACAACTAAACGTCTAAAAGTATGCAGTCCGTGACAAAATAAAATTAACTGGATAATTCTTCAATACTGCATATAGTTCTACTATACTAACTCTTTTACACAAAATTGCTGTCTTATTCAATTTATGAGTGGAACGCGTATGAATTAACTTTTTCTTTCAAATTGTGTCCATTTTGTATTACATTATTATGGTCCTATTGGGATTGGGATTACAGGATCATGTGAACAAAGGCACGAGAGAATTGGGCTTTTGACTAACATAATGCTCTTCCTCTTCTTAGTGTATCTTTTTCTTGGAACGGTATGCAAAACTAGGAATTGGATCGGGGTTTCAAAGTAAATATGCTCACTGTATGGTAAAAACATTTTTAGCCACTCACTCCAAAACTTTTTCATAGGTTAAAGGTACAGTGGATTTGGTTCATGCGCTTTGCTAACAGAAAATTCTCTATCGTAAATGTGACAAGTACAAAAATCATGTGTATCTGAGCAATTTGGCTTGACTCAGTGTGAGTCATTCTGCTCGTTTGTCGAGAAAACAATTGAACTTCGATCGAGGCAGCTCGTGTGTCTTCTGTGATGTAAAATCTATGCATCCTTTGGGACAAGAAAAAAGTGTTACAGTAACTATTCTTTTTATCCGGCACAACAATTTTATGTAACGTACGAGTAAGTACAACTATTTCACATTACAGGATTGCTATTATGCTGGACTCCCAGTAAACCGAAACCTAGTTCCAAGTCCTTTTTGCCCAAGTTGAAATGCAATGCAACAAAAAAATGAAGTTACGCTAAGAGAAAAATGAGGATTGCTGTTGGCCTTTGTTAGTCAAGCTGTTACAGTTACTCCATTAAATCTCTAGTGGTCCACTCTCATTTTTATTTAGACTTTACTGGCATCCTCTGTATTAGTCGTGCACGCATTTGAAAATTATTGTCAGACAGATTGTATATGCTTTGATAGCATTACGGTTCCATAAATTAAAGAAGAATAAAGTTGGTCGTATAAATAATGATGTTAGATCAAGTTGACAGTTGAGTGGAGCGTTACAACGCAGAGGAGCAGAGATGGGGAAAGTACACAGGGGGCCTTCTAATAATAATTATTATCTTCCATTGGAAATCACTCGAGCAAAGTCTACCTTTCACGCCTTCCCTAAACTCTGCACCAAGATAAAATGCAATGGGTTTGGTAATCATGAAGATGACGCAATGGAAAAAATAAATGTACCAGGAGGACGTTGCAGCAGGCTGTTGCCCTATAATTCAGAATCTAGTTAAATGTAGATATTTTCCATTGTATTTATTATTATTGTTGTTGTTAAATGAAGAGGTTCTCTTAAGTTTGATTGTACGACTCGGTGACCGTGTCTTAGTCCAATAATAATGAACAAGTTGGGCAGTGAAATGTAGCAGCAAGCTAATGATAATAATAACCTTTATTTTTATCACATGGAGTAAAGTACATTAGTTCAAGTACTTTTTGGATTTCTTCATCATCCTGGACCAGACATTGCTGAAATCAAGTTGGTCCTTCCTTATTCATTTCAGTTTCTCTTTCACTTTGATGTTCAACTATTCCCTGAAATGGGTCCATGCGTGCATGAATTGAAAAGGAAGTGGACCTTAGAGATAATGGGAATAAGATTTTTTGTGTCCACAAAAGACACGGGCTATCTGCAACTACTGAACAATGACACATCTTCCCGGGCCGGCCAACAACGGAGCCAGTTTTCTTTAGAAGGCTGTTTTGATTTTCTTTTCTTGGTGAAGAAAAGTACGAGACAAAAAATGCATCCGGAGATCTTAACTCAACAGAACGCCTCTTTATTCTTTTGCTCCTTCCTTCTTCATTTTCGTCAATTCATTTCATTACATATTTCAAACATCATCATTTAAGTCTGCCTGAGCGTCTCTTAACGTCCCTCTTGCTGAAGTCTACAATAGATTTTGTCTACATTCCTATTCTTTTCTTGAAAAGAGGAGGACGGAGACGAGAGAAGGAGAGAATGAGTAAAAGAAAAATTTTAACTAAAGTTAATTTGCAGTAAAGGAAATTGAAGTTTTTCCCTTTTCTCTCCAGTCATCCGGTTTTTGTTCCTTTTAAGTGTAAAATTGGAAGCAATAGAAAACTCCGTTGGAGTAAAAGGAGAGAAGAGTGCGTTGTCACTCGGAGTTGAGTTTTTCTTCTCCTTTTGCCTGCCTTTTTCAGATTACTTTTAAAAGTAAACTGAATTCATTTTAGGTGAATGAAGAGACGAGTAACTCACAAGAGGAAGCTCTAAGTTTGTCTGCAGCTTGTGAAATCCATGTGGAGTCGAGTCTCTCTCTAGGTCCCGCTATAGCTTCATTGTGAAAGGGAATGGAATGAATAATAGGACAAGTGAATAGAAAAAATATATATTTATTTTATTCAACTTGAAAAGGGAAATGGAAGGTTAAGCAAAACAGTCTTCTTGAACTTTACCTTCAAACAAGACAAAGTTAGGAATGTTCTCAATCAAAAATATTCCTTTGTGTTGTGAGCCTGCATTGTCATCGTTGAATTCACTTCTTATTACAGGATTTTATACACAATTAACCTGAATGTAAATCTAACAAACTTGTCAACTCAACCAGCTTCATTTGATGCTTTCTAACAAAGTAATACGATTTCCAGAGAAATGAGATACACAAGCAACACGTTTTTTAATTAGAGTTGCGTTATGTACTTGAGGAAATTGTAGTTAAAGTAGTGTGTCTCATTTCAAAGTTTATTCTTCAAGTATCCAAACATTTCACTCTACTTCTATGCACGTCTTTATTTACATCGCAGCTTCACTACTACTGTCAGTACAAAAAATATACCAATTTTTAGTGTTTGAAATTTCATGAAAATTTCAAAGGAATGGGAGTTTGATTATTAAGTGTGTAGGGCTTCCCTTTGGATCTTTTGACACTGGACTTAATAAAGGAATCCTTCCAACTTCCCCACTGCGTGAAGGCGGTGATATGGTGGTTCATTTTGATGGGTTTGGAATGGGTTAATGTCAATCAGTAGTGTACAATCGTCATTTTTATGACTTGAAGTGGGAGGAGAACAAACTAAAGTATGCCATATAATAAAATGCACAAAAGAATTTAAACGCCCGGACTGGCAGACCCTTCGATCCTTCGTTTGCTTCGTTTCTTCATTAATTGTTTTGTGGTGGAGAGATGAAGTTTACATTCCAGCGTGCGTCAAGCACAATGAGTCTAAGCCGTCGATTTTGGAGTTCGACAAAAATGTGAAGTGAATAAATAGATGAGGATGAGGTAAGAAGTCGGAAACGTAATAATAGTGTGGTATTTTAGTACACAAATTTTTTCGAATGCTAGGAAAACGTCATCTGTCTATAATGATGTCCTCAAACAAAACATCATTCATCATGACTGCGTTTCCTTCTTGTGACGACAAAAAATAATGTTACACCAGACAACGCAGCTGAAATGGGGCTGGACTTTTATTTCAACAACAACAAACATTATGAGCCACGAACTGAAGTTTAGAGTTGAGACTTCGGACGAAAGAGAGCAAACTTTTGAAACTGATTCCTTTATAACAATTTGCCCTCCTCTAGAACAAATATTTTTTTAGTTTTTTCATTATATTTGAACAACATTATTTGGAGCTAAGTATTTAGGTAAAATAGACGTAGAGGTGTCTAGTTTCCTGTACTTCCAAAAACGAATGTCCCAGGAACCACTGCTACCTAGATTCATTTGTCTTCTTATCTGTCAGAAGTATCTTTTTGACATGTTTTCTTTTCATTGTTGAAATCTGTTTTTTGACAGTGGTCATTTATTACCCTAAGCCTACAAATGACTACTACCGTTTGAGAGGGATTTAGTTTACACACCTTCAGTTCCACCAGAAAGAAATGCAGAGAGGAAAATAAACTTCGTCGCTCATTATCTTGATTTTTTCTAGACGTCTTTTTAAAATGACTAGACGATGATGTCGCCATGAAGTATTTTCTTTTGGTAACGCCTTAAATGATTCTTTTCTAGTGTGACAAACCTGCTGTGCAGGAGCATGTAAAAATAATCGTTGAGTGTTATTTAAATAAACGAGGAGGTTTATCGTAATTAGCTGTTTTTTGTAATTTTCTAATTCCCCTTGCACATTACAATCTCTTTTCTTTGTTCTCGAAAGTTTCGGTTAGTGACAGGCGACTGATACTGATTTTGTCGAGTTTAAAAGAAATCTCAATGTTACTAATTAGGATTAATTTAAATACGTATAATGAGTAAATTGGATAAATTAAAAGTAAACGGAATATTATACAGAGTGTTTGAAGAGGTTGTTGCAAGATTGGCATATTGATTCCTGGGACAATTCTAAGATAAAATTGCTTTTTTGTCTTGCAACAACCTCCGCAAACACCCTTCATAATAATAATGTTTAGCTCTACGAAAAAGCGACCAGNAAGATTGGCATATTGATTCCTGGGACAATTCTAAGATAAAATTGCTTTTTTGTCTTGCAACAACCTCCGCAAACACCCTTCATAATAATAATGTTTAGCTCTACGAAAAAGCGACCAGGAAAGATTTTTTTGTTCTTAACCGAATTTCTGTTTGTATTAAATCTTGGAGTAGGGCACATTTTTTCACTAGAAAACATTGAAGCCATCACATCACAAAGTAATTTCTCCAGTGGCATACATTTCTATGAAACTAATATTTTTCATTCAACTGGTTGTACCATTTCCACAATTTTATACATCAAAAGGGTATTCGGTTAATTGATAAATTTCTACTTTTAGTGAAATTAGAAGAGGCCGTAAAGTGAGCCCAGTAGAGTGTGTATGTATGCATTGTATATGCAGATGTCCCAATGGAGTCATAAGTATAATCCCTGGGAAAACCCGCTTCCCCCAATTGAAATCCAGCCAACAGTTCTTTCTACACCAGCTTCATCTCAATGTTTTCATACAATTGAGAGAGAAGCGTTTTGTAGTGATAACAAAAGAAAAACCTTGTTTTTGTGTAATATCTACCTCATACATAAATAAAGATTAAAGCAATTTGGGGAATTGCTTACTCACATCCTGAGACAACTTTACGATTTTATTCTACAATCCACAGCATTTTATTCTCCAACCCTTGCTGGCTCTGAATTTTTGATGATTCAATTTTCGTCAACACATTTTTCTGTTAAGTTCTTTAAATAAAATGAGCAGTAAAACATCACAATTGAAATAATCAAGAATTTACATGTACATGCTAGTGATTAATTATTTATTCCTAACCTAACAGATGAAAGTTTGGGTTGTGTTGTGATAAATTCATCCTTTTCTAGCTTTACGTTGTCAAAAGTACTGAAGTCATTTCGTCGACACTTTGTTTTATCAGGATGAAATGTGCGTAGAAAAAATACAATGAGTATTAACATGTTGAATGTGGACCACAAATGTGGACCATAAATGCAACAAGGATAATAATAATGGCTAAACCTAACGTGACTGTCACAATAGAAAAGGCAGAAAACGTTTTTGTTCTCCATCATTTCCTCCGCTTGCTTTGCCAGATGGAACAAATCATAAAAATTTTAGAGCAGTTCCTCCATTTAAAGAGAAACCAGGAATTCATTCAGCAGTACTTAATGTCACAGTAGGAGGTTGATTCTCAAGTTTAATGTTAATAAGGTGCTGGAAGGGGGTCCGTCAAATTCAACGTAGTATACTTAACCTTTGTATCTCAAAGTCAAGGGGTTTTCGCCTTCTATTCCACACATAAATATTATCTTCTGTTCCCAACTTACGCTCGTTCCTCTTAGATTTAGAAACATGACACACCACGAAACGAAAGATTTTCGGCACGCTCAGTCAAAAAATTATAGCGTTCACCAACAAAATTACGTCTGGGCAGAGTGAAAATTTTCCAGCTTTTGACCGACAGATATTTGTCAGTCACTCATTCATTTCACGTTCACTGTCGGCACGGCACTGCCTTCAGACTGCAGTATTTAGTAAAAGATTTAGATTCCTTTAATACTACTTTTGCTCAAATCATCTCAATCAGCAGAGCTTCAGCTCACCAACAGGGAGATTCCAAAGTGGGGCGACAACAAACGAAACGAATCTTACTTTACCAAGTTCAACTTTCCTCTGCTCTGCTCCTGTTCCCAACAAAAGTTTTTCTCTGGCTCACTGATGCAAAACAAAGGGGGAATCTACACAGAATCACAACTCAGTTCTGCTGCTCTTATCTTGGAGTACAAGCCTAAACTTTGAATTTACTCCACTTCATAATGCGTGAATTAGATAAACTTAAGCTTGCTTTGCTTCACTTTTCCGAAAATCATGAATAAATACATCTCATCAAATCAAATGAAGAATGGATCGTGGGCTCAGCCCTCAGCCCTCACTGAGCTTGATTCAGAGCCAGCTAACGACCGAGGAAAATTGTTTAAATTATCTTCATCTTTATTTTCTATCTCTCCTTCTTAATATTATCGCCGATTTCATCAGTCCTCCCTTCACTGCCATTTCCATTCCACAATATCTAAACAGATGCCATGCCCATTGAAAAGTAAGGAAAGGACAACCAGGCAGGTCTTTCGGATTTTCTGGAATGTTGGCTGGTTTATTTACGGTTTAGTTTAAATCAAGTGACGATGTTTTTCCAATTCCATAAGTATTCGTTCATTTCATTTATTTTAGTTTTATGTAGTAAAATACTTAACATGCTTCGGCTGTTTTGCTACTCGTAATCATTATCTCTACTACAATTAGTGTTTGGCAGTATCACAGTGTAAATTATTTCGTTCTCTCTGAAGAAATCTAAGGCTCCATACTTTATAAAAGTATACTTTGTAATATATTACTAAGTTTTAGATGATTGTTTGCATGATGTTGGAGTATTGTTGGACTAAGCTTCCACGACGTGTGAGATGAGAAGATGATGTTGAACATTTCTAGTAGAAACGTGGAACGAATGAATGAGAAGAGGAAGGGAAGGGAAATACTTTGATGATGATCTCCAGCAGTTTATTTGCATAACAATCTAACTCAATTGCGATTGTCACCCACCCATACAGCAAAACGCGCATAATATTAGATAATGTCTGAGCATCAACATCATCATACTCTTCTAGAACTTTATTTGGTTTTGGTTTTAAAATAAATCTAGTTTTGTGTACTCTACGAAGCTAAGCTGTGCTGAACTTTGCTTAGTTTCGTCATATCAAATGAATGAAAACACAGCTATCCTTTGTAATGTGTCCTTCGTATACTGCCAGTTGCATAAGCACTCTTACGCATCACTTCATTTATTTTACAACTCCAGAGAATTCCAGATGGCCATTTGTAAAGAAAGAGATGGACACAAAAGCAAAAATGCTCATCAACCTTTTAGGATCATTCTTGTGCACTTCCCTTCTCTTTTCATTGATATTTTTTATTCGCCGGTTTATATGGTTGACTCGCGTGTTAAAATGCAAAATGTTTTGTCACAGTGGGGTTTCTTAGGATTTTGGTCTGACTCACAACAAGTCACCTCACACCAGCTCCGATGATAAACTTCACGCCCGACCAGATGCAATAAATAAGTGTGCGTGAAGAGTGACGATGATGATAATAACATGAACTTGTGCACATAACTTTTTTAACTTGAATGAATTCATTCATTTTCAATGTTGGATTCCAGTCAGGAAGAAAATGTTTCAAACAAACAAGATGTATAAAAAGGTCGAAAATACCGAGATACATGTATATTATTATTCATAAATGGAATTGTAAATGTTACTCATTTGACACTAAAAACTAACTCGTTACTCATAGTCGCTTAATCATTATCAACATGATCATGATCACCATTTATTTTCATTTTGCTCTCCGACTATTTACATTCATCCCTGCTTTTGGAGCCAAAGTTATTCCTTTGCTACATGATTCGTTGGTAAAGCTGGCAGAACGTAAACGAAAAATACATTATCGCTGGCTCCGACGCACACAGAGACTGGTAAACACTCTTTGGTATGCATGCAGAAAGTGCTAAGTTTGAGGGGGTGTTTTCCAATTCACACTTGAATGAGTTTTCAGAGTGAAAATTGTATATTGAATGTAGATCAATTCTCCATTTCGAAAACAAGCAAAATAGGAGAAGAATCTGTATCTAATAAATGAACTGACGACGACGTTTCCAATACCGCGCCGCGCTATTTAAGCTGAAAAAGGATTCCACTATTTCATTGCATTTGAACACGGCCCATTCACTTTCGCTGGTGGATGAAGAAGATGGTACAAGAGCAAACCCGAGTTTGTGAAGTTTTTTCTTTCTCCACTATTCGATTCCTAATGTTTGTTTTGCTTTCAACCATGAAGTGAAGACTGACTGCTTGCAGCAGTGTTCCAATCGAAGTGAATGAATGCCGGTACAATGAAAATGAAAACCCTTTCCAGATTTCTAACGGTAACCTCTGTAAATGTTACAAAATAAGTAAATGAAGATGTTATGTTGTGAAATGCCCATGTAAAAGTTCAAGTCAAATGTGGCAGATTTTCCGGTTTTAAGTTATATTCACGGATGGCAAAGGAGAGTAAGCAGTTTAAAACGCATTATTAGTTTCGTGGAAATAATGGAAACCACCTAGAAAAAGTGGTACTGCAGTGGTACATTATGCATGTAAGAGACGGACTTTAAAATATTAAACATCTCAAAACTTGTACGTGTGGAACAGTGCCATGCTAACTTTTCTCATAAATATAACCAAATAACACGTGCACGCAGTCGCTTAAAATCTATTGGTCAGATAGAAGAGAGGTAGGATCAGCTCGTAATTTTGCTTTAGTAGTGCGATTTAAATGGACAGAAGTCTAAGTCAAAATCGGTTATTTTACACTGTAGTAATGCAACTCTTAAAATGAAAAGTTGCCTTAAATGTATATATCGATGCATCCGGTAGCACGTTTACTACAAATCGTGTACCGTACGCTGTTCGACAAAGATTGGTTGGTTATGAAATTCTTTCTACTCAGTAGAATCCACAGTATAAATTTCGTCGCACGTTTTCCACGGGCAAGTTAAGCGGAGTGAAATTGTCCGTGATGATGACGAAGGTCTCTATTAGCTTGTCAAAGGAAAGTAAAATGTAACACATTGGTCAATGTCCAAGAGGTTCTCTTGCGTAATTTTGTCCGATTGCGTGGCTGCCCAAGTTCAACTCATTTCTTATTGAATCGACAGGGGATTGGGGAAAGGATATAAAATTGCTCTAGTCTGACAAAGTTGCACGCATTATAGTTCGTGTGGTAGGAGAGAAGAAAAATTTAAGTACGGCACGAATTGGATCTAAAAAAGGAGGAGAAAATATGACGAGAAAAGTAAAGTGACATACGTTTCTGACTTATGGCAAAATTCCTAACTCAGCAATCCTTTGGATATTCCATGAGTTTTTGACATATGGTCATTTGCTGGTCAATAATCATGTAGTAAGCAAACCCACTCGCTACACCAGTCAAATAAAACATGAGGAAACTCAAAATCTACAGTCGTATTTCAAAAATGCAAAGCATATGGCCCTCTTCTGTAACAAGAAACTAATTCCGTATTCTCTTTGGAAATGTGTTTAATTCTAGCACTACATATACGTGATTTCCAGTGAATAGTATCTTGTTCACTGTAATGAATTTAAATGTATTATAGTTTTAGCTGTAAAATAAAATATTCAGGCAGTAAAAAGTCAGAGACAGACGAGTCAAAGGTGATAATTATCTGAAGCAAGTACATTTCATCTTTAATTGCTACCCATGCACACATGCAATTTTCCACGCACAGACTGTTAAATAAACACTGTTTTATAAAGACTTGAAAGGAATAGGAAACAAAGGGGCAATTGTTGTATGTGTACATATAAAATCCGTGAACCAAATTAACTCTCCAGAGAGAATCGATTCTGGATGAAGCATATACACATGTAAGTATGTGCAGTGAACGTTGTATCTTCTCACGAAATCAAGCCATAAATTCATTCCTCTAAAGTAACTGCTTTTTCATTTGTTGTATTTTAAATCAGAGAACAACAAACGCTTTTTCTTTGTGTTAATTCTCACCAAAAGGATCAAATAAAAGATGCAAGGAAGTGCACTTTTATAAATAATGTACACATTTCACATAGGCAAACCTATTTTATTTTCACCTCAGCAGACATCTGCGACCTCCTGAGGTTTTCCTCAAAGAGGTGAGATAGAGGTGTGAGGTTTGGAAATTTTTAGTGAGGTTTGAGGTCTGAGGGCGAGGTTCTGGAATTTCTAATGAGGGTTGAGGTCTGAGGGCGAGGTTCTAGAATTTCTAAGGAGGTTTGAGGTGAGAGGTTGAGGTTCAGACTCAAAT
>VYYJ01004309.1:0-13741 GCA_021029165.1 Cyphoderus albinus
AGTTGACCATGGAGACCTCCGATAGGGTGGTTTGTTACTCTTTTATAGTGACTAGTTCACACACAAAATCTCAGCCAATTCTAGCGGTTGCACCTGAGATAGTTCCCCCGTTAGTTATTTCAAAAGCGTATATAAAGAAGCATACCACTGAAATAAAAAACTGACCCATAAAATGTAGAACACCTCTAGGATTTTCAACAAGAAACAACAAAACCCCCAGCAATATTCCTGCAAAGTATACATGGAATATAACAACAATGTTTCCATTCATTGCGGGTTTATGTGGAAACTTATAAAATTTCCATTCTGCGCCCTTTATGAACATGTATTTGCTTTCGACAATTTCGTCCAGCCAGTTCCAAAGTCCCCCCTGCGTGATTCCCTGAAGTCTGAGTTGTAGTTTATTTGGAATAATGCCCTTGAATGTGAAGCCTTCCTGCCTTGTCACATACGTCTCATTTCAGATGAAAAATGCTGATGACCACCTTCCTCCATCAATTTTCTTGCCGTTGCTTTACACAGATGCAGAGGCAACACAACTGCATTTTTATCACATTTAAATACTTAAAAACTGATTGAGAAACTTGGTCTGGTTTGTGATGAATTCGCTTTTCAGATTTTGATTGGCTTTTTCAATTTCAATCCAGCTCATTTTGAAAATACGAGGTGTATAGTATAATGATATAATATATTCCACAAATGTTTGCACCCAAGGATGAACGCTGGAACTGGAATAAAGTTTTGCAAGCAACTCAGTACTGTCATTTTGGTATTCAAGAAGATGGTGGAATCTTGATCGTGGATTGTGTTGCACAATATGAAAAATTATTTGACACTGTCAAGAAATTTACATTTATTTATAACTGATTTCAGAAATGTTTCAAAAATCTTTCAGAAACTCTGCTTTTATATCCTAGATATCCGAATGACCGAAACAATTAACACTATGTGTTTCCGGTTTTCTAAAAAAGGAGGTTACTTTTGCATTGCGCCCAAAATATTCATAATTCTACCTATAACTTGCGGCATAGAACTCGCAAAAGTAGCCAAAACAAATAGCAATATTGTGGGTCTTCTTTTACGGACACATTTACAGTATGGTCTGTTTTGTTAGATCAACAAGGACAAGTTGCAACGAGAAGCGATGAAATATATTAAACACTCTTTGCAGAAAACCATCTCGTCAAGTTGTTTACTAACGCATGGAAGATTTACAGCAATTCTTGTAATTACGAGGTGCTCGGTTTCTGGGATTTGTAGAAACTTTTGTTCTTTGTAAAAGATTGTATTCTTGCAGAAACGCAATGCAATATTGTTAGATCGACAGATTAACTCTGTTCGTCTATTCTTCCCACGTCACTTTTCTGCCAAGTGCGCAGGAGAAACAATGCGTTTTGGATATTTTGGTACATTCGTGACCGTAAATTCAATGTGCAGACTTATTAACATCAGTGGCGTCGGAACTGGGGGGATGGCCCCCCTGGGCAGAGCCCAGGTGGGGGTATCCCCGGCGGGGTTTTCGGGAAACTTTTACTGGCTAAGTAAGTGAGGAAAGATTTTATCCTTTAGCCTGAATAGATGGTATGTCGAGTTATTGAGATTCAATAACCTGTCCTATTTTGCCATAAGTTTTTTAAATCAATTTATATTGCCTAGTGATTCACTAGTAGTACAGCCGGCAAAGTTAAGGCAGGGCTCAGGGCCGGGTCTAGATTCTGTCCAATTACACAGATTGGTACGTTTTTCGCAGCTTTTATCTGAATCTACAATTTATGGAGATTTAATGGGTAAACACACGTTGGAAACTTTCGAGACGAGTGTGTGGGTCTAATTTTAATGCTGGTTATGAGCTGGCTTTAAAAATCTGCAATTTAGATTTGAAATGGAGTTTGCCATATTATAGTGCAAAGTCGGAATAAATGGAACTGTGCAAATTCTTTATGATGTACGGACAGGGTGTTCTAGCATATACACTAAAACTTGTAATAATGGTAGCTTTTACTCAAAACTCCACGTCGTTTTGTAGCTGATACTAATATAAACTTTATATTTTCTAAAATCTAGCTTCAAATTAAATATTCCACCACTTGTACTTAATAGTTAATGGGTATGAGTGAATCATTAATATTGCCCCCCAACTGTTTGCCTAAATTAAAATTAAAATTTTTCACGTTCTTGAAAAATCGATTTGAGAAAATTGAGAGTTTAGTTAAACTATTTTGAAAAACAAACCGAGAAATCACTTAAAATATTTAGTTGTCCAAAAATTGAAGAACTATCTTTTTCATGTATTTCTTTCAATGATAAAGGGGGAAATTACTTCTATAGTGCAGTAGCAGGTAATGGGTGCACTTCTTTTGGTGAAAACTGGAGATTTGTGTTCTTCTTATTGTTCAAGCTTAGCTAAAATAAATAAGATATATTTTGAAATCCACTTCAGTTTTATTTTACGGAAGAAGTTTTCCTCAAAGTTGATCATAAATAGATTGATTACTATAATATAAATGCATTAAAACCATTATTGTTTAATGTAAATTAAATAGTGTAACGATATCAACTGTAAACGAATAAATTCTACCCATTTTACATATAGGTGTTTATCGTTTATACTATATATAGTAAGTAAATTTCAACTCGTACCCCCTCGGTTTTGAAGCTTCCGACGGGCCTGATTAACATGTCAAAATCAAACTACATTTTTAAAACACTTGATAATTAATTAATTTAGTGAGAATTTCTATTTCAGAAAACTGATCTCATTCTTGACTTTTATCGATATTATCAAATTACTTCTGCCAATTTTACGTCTAAGTGAAGGATTGCGTTTTAATACCTCAGCGAGCTGTAGATTAGAGACAAAGTAGAATATAATCGAAAAACTTAAATCAATCATAGTCCGAAAGAACTCCTTCCAATTCTCCACCAAGAAGCAAAGCATTCCGGTGAGCAAACATATAGAATAAACAGCAAAAATAACACCAATATTTCCATTCATTGATGGAGGCATCGCATGCTTTTTCCTCCACTCAATATTGTTTTTGGATTCAAATTTACTTGCAATAATTTCACTCAGCCAATCCCAAAGTCCTCCCTCAACCGATCCTCGAAGTCTGCGTAGTAAAATATTGGGAATGATGCCCATTAAGCTGAAACTCTCAGATTTGGATGTATACATCTCCTTTCCAATGAAAACATGCTGATGGCCACTGTCTTCTACTAGTTTTCTTCCATTTTCTTTGCAGAGATAGAGCGGCAATAACACTGCACTCTTGTTGCATTGATTTAAAAAGTTGTACAATAATTCTGTTTGATTGTTAAAAAATTGCTTCTTGAGTTTTTCGCTAAGCATGTCTTCCTCACGCCACGTCGTCTCATGAGCTTCTTTTGATAGAGCATAAAACAAAATATTTTTTGCGACAGCAACCATTTTCGGATGAATTCGTGAAAACGAAAACGCTTTATCCATTAATGGAGTACTTCGATTTTCCATGAGAAGCATGGACTCGGATATCTCGGAGATTCCGCTCAGAACATCACCATCGTCAACATCCTCAATAAAATGGGGCGATTTTCGTAGAAGGTAGGAACGCACTCCGTAACTTACATCAATATGAACTTTGGCCATTCTCGTGTAAATAGTAAATTTGTCGGCCAAAATTTGATCAAAGGTTTCGTATGGTATGGGGGCCCTTGGAAGCATCATTCTATACAAATTTGTATTTTTGTAGGCATTGCTGATCACAATTCCGCTGATGAGCAGAACTCCACACAGAATACGTAAATTTAATGATTTACACTTTGAAATGTAGGTGTCACCTTGTTCCAAGTACAATTTACAAATTGAAAGAATTTTTTGAATTAAATCTTTTCTTAACCTACGATTTATAGGTATTTTATAAAAAATGCCACGGGACACAGAATAGATGCCACTAAAAATACCCAAATACCAATGTCAAACACATTGAAGAATTCTTCGAAAGGAATGGGCATGTATCCCCTCTCCCCGCAGCTCAGAAATGTAATGGCGCCAAGCGAATCTTTCAAAGAGAGTGGAAGAGGCAGTGGCAGTGGATTCGATGACATTTTGTGATACAAAGATACACGGTGAAGGTGATAGAAAGTAGCGTGGTAATTCACGCTTTTACCGTCTAAACACTCCGGTGTAAAATCTTCAATGAAAATTTCATCGGCTCCGTTTACTGTGTGATTTTTCATTATCTGTCGCCACATGTGTGTTCGAAGGTATTGTAGACTTTCCCTAGGATTCGCGTTTTGAAATCGGAATGATTTTAACGCCTTCAGTAATGTGTATTCATTGCAGACACTCAGATGATTGAGGATTTGTTCGGTATCCAACCTGGGACCAACCGGTATGTCTTCGGGACTGCTCCATGGCCGAAAGAGCAACATGTCCGATGATCGCATCTGTGCCTTGGAAGAAATCCGAGATAAAATGTTTTTCGATTCACTTTCGTTTCGAAACCAATCAATAATATCGAATACATTGTTTGAAATGCCGTCTTGGAATGGATGAGCTGCGACGTTGCAGTTGCCACAGTTTCGAATAAGATAGACATTCAGTATTTTTCCTGTTGGTTTCGATAATTCACATTGTTCTATGACACAATTAAAGTTTGTTATGTTTAACACAAGAAACATTCTGTTCACATTAAATTCTCTCCTTACTGTCCAGTACATCCATTGTCGTACACCATGAGGAAACATTTTCTTATACGGATGGAATTTCTTTTCAATGTCAGCTGCCAATATGCTAATCTTAGGTATTTTGCTGGGTAACTGTCTAAAATATTCTTTAATTCCGTGAGGATTCCAAATCGGCCGTGGAAATCCAAAATATCCCATACTTTCCTGTATATGTTGTAGCACCAAATGAACTTCGCAAATCCATGGTCTCGAAGTCACCGAGATTTTTGTAGAATCTACAGGTAGCAAAACTTTATAACTCTGCAATTCTTTATAAAACGCATATTCGTATTTTGATAAACGTGTCGCAGTCACGGACGCACGGCAACCCTCGTGCTCAGACAAAGTAACGTTTAAATATTCAATGCCGATGGAATTTGCAACCCAAACGATTCCTGTATGACCATAATTGTTGGGACATTTATACCCAGTGTCGTAAAAGCCCAATTGCGGCTTTCTCAAAATCAGTGGAAAGTCTGTTGATTGAATATCTTGGTGAAAAAAATTATCAACGAGGATGAGGCAGTTTTCTCTTCCAAATGCGGACAATTTTTATCAAGTTTTAAATTGTTGGCAATTTCGTTTTTAATATGCGGATGAAATTTTCTAAGGATTCTTTAGGGAAGAGATGCGCATCTCTTAGTTTCTGTTCGTCCCTTGGCAACCCAATTGGAGACACGGACGGTGTACGAATTGGATAATGTGTAAATCCTGAACACTGGTGCAAACACACCAACAGAAGCTTTACAAAATTTGCTTTTATTTCGTAAATTTTGTTCAAGCGCTTGATAAGAAAAAGGTAGTTTATATGTGATGGTGCAGCAAAAAATAGTTTGTTAATGAAGTCGTTACAGTAACAAACTAAACAATTGGTACAATTTTTTCCATCTGCACCCACGAATCACTTTATAATCGCCCACATATTATATAATGTTTAAATTGTTTTGCACCAATTGACATATTTGTACCCGCCTTAAATATGGTAAAAGCAACGTAGCGCTAGCTCAGCATCAGCATCTAGATATGATGAATCGGGTATTCAGGTCCAGGTCCGGAACTATCCTACCAGCTTGTACTCAATAACTTGCCTTTAAATGAGTTAGCAGTTTCTATTGTAGTTTTAGGTGCGGCTGTGCAATTAAATTATATAAACTGTTATTTGTTATGTGGGTTGGGCGCGGGAGTTTGCCAAAATGAGAATGAAAACCTACACATTTGGTTGAAGTGGTTTCATTGTTGGTTTCAATTGATATTGAATATAACAGCCATTAGCTTACGTCAATTTGATAATATCATGATTTTGTTAAGCTATACACTATTACATGTACTTATTTACTTCTTCTTTCTTTTGATGGTTATTGAATCTGAAACGCAATTTCGCCTAAAAACCGATTGGTTTCAGTTTTTAAAAAAAATCATTCCGAATTTTTAGCTGCCCTGACGAATGATTAAAGTCAATGTTCATATACTTCATATTATATATGACCCAAAATTTTCGAAGCTGTTCAAACGCCATTTAAACATGGTGACAAGAAATGATCGGCTCAGGTTGTTGGTAGAATATCGGTTTTGGAAACGTGACATTGTTTATACGAAAAGTAGTTCCAGTTTAATCCAATACCAGTTTGTCTATAGTACATGATAAGAAATCAATTCGGCATTACCAATTATATTACTGAATACGTGTATGAAACTTGGGAATCAATTTTTATGCAGCGATAACATGGTAAAATTGTCCATACTGCAATACCATATCAAATCGTAGTCGTTAATTTTATTCGTTTTACGTAGTGGAAAATTATTACAAAACAGATACCTGATTAAAGATATAAAATGTGTGTTGCAAGGAAACGGTGATATTGCTGTAAAAAATTGGTTTTCGGAATGGTTAAACCATAAAAAACATTTTCAGCTTAAAAAGTGTCGCAAACGTAATGGACAAGTCGACTTTTTAAGCTAGCTAATTTCAATTTCAAGTACCTGAAATTCTTCATCAAAACCACAACGTTTACAATGGGAAATGTAAAACCCAAATTTCCCCATTTCTGAATTTACAGTATTTAGTATCATGGTTTACCATTTGAAATTATAACTATTAAAAGTCAACATATTGATTTTAGCTGACATAAATTTTTTCTCTATACGAGAAGATTTCACAACGCAAAATATCACGACCATGAATCACTAAATTTTATCGATGAAATTAAAAGCGACCATAAATAAATTCAACATTATTTAAACAATAAATAAACAAAACTGATCCCAAATTAATCCTTATCACTCATGCTACAATATTATATTAATGGATAATGAGAGTTGTGATGCCAATGAGAATGGTGAGGTTCAAGTGAGCACAGTTAATTATTAGTAGATATTTATTGAGCCATGGGAATGACATAAATTTGTGTGATTTAAGATTTAAAAACGCTAAACAAAACTATATGTATCAATTTATCAAAATAAGATATTATTATTATTATATTTAAGAGATGATACCTAATATAGTTTAACTTGCAATATGAAAGCAAAGCAGCAAATCAATTGTATATTCCAAAATATTACGGTAAAAGTTTACCTCTGTGTCATTATCAAATACAGTAATACCGTATGAAATACCGATAGGTTTTTGTGCGGCGGTCGACTTCTGCAGAATAATGCGTTCTTGTTTTGAACCGAATCTGTTTGGACCATATTTCCAGTTGTGAATGATACGGGTAGAAAACTCGTTGCTCCTGACTGCCATTGGAACAGTGCAGGCAATGACAATGTAGACCACTACCGCTATGAACACAATGATAGTATTAACACCGACTGGAAGAAACGACCACCCCAAAATCATACAGAAATTTCCTGCGACACAAATCATAAATCCACTGCACATCAAAATGCCTGCAAATTCCTGGAGTCCCTCTTTTCCAATCTGGTTGATACACTGTAGCTGCCTATAGTTACTTAACGCAATCTGGCTTAATGGCATTTGGGACATTACTTGAAGACACTCATAATAAATATTAAAGCAAACAATTGAAAGAATTAAGAACACAGCATATGACCGGATAACTTCAAGTGCGCCCCATTGCATTATTATAAAACGAATTATGGTTACGGATATTGAGGTTTGACAAGATTTGATATTTGATGCGCTTGAACAAAACAAGTGCATAGCGGGATCGAGGTTCACGAAAACGAGAAACATGGGCCAAAATATACTGGTGGTAATAAGTATTGTTGCAATCATGAGACAGTTCATCCCAACAATGTCAAATGATCCTCTTTCATTAGACACAATTTTCAATAATTCTGCAATTTAAGTAAATTAATATAATATATTAATATTATTATTACATATTAGAAATTATATTAATATCTTTTACGAATTCAAATAAAACTTGGTTTGTATACCCAATTTCAATAAGCCTTGTATTGATGTTTTGTCCGAGACACCTTTTGGGTACAATCTACTATCCCTGACACTCTCGCGAAGTTTTCTCTCCATGAAGATTAATTTTGAAACGAAGTCGTCATAGTTGGTTTTTGCCCGCGGAAAATTAGAGGCCGTCAGACAGAAATAAAGTTGAAGATATGCCGCTGCCATTAGATAGAAGACAACAGATTGCAGTTCGGTGTCGCAGTTATTTCCACCGGAGAGGTACCAAATAATGTACCGAAATGTACCAGCAAAGCTTAAGAAAGCAATGAAGTTAGCGATGACGAAGAAAATCAAATTACGTTTAGTTTTAAGGGTGTAAATTCGCTCCGCTTTTGTATCACATTGAATGTAATGTTTATGCAGGATGATTTTGAAAGTGTCCTACGTAAGTTCGAGAGATTTCCAGAACAACGGGGACGTCATATTTTTGAGACTTTTACTGGAGAGTTACTCAAGTTAAAAGCACAACTAAATAAATTCAACGGGTATCAAATACTGACAATGAAGCAATTTTTTCTGTTAATCTTTTCGCTCAAACAAATTTACTACTTAGAAGTTTGAAACTTATCACACAACACACGATAAAGTTAGCCAACACATTCCAACCAAATACTGACTATGTTTCTGGAAGGATATTTTTCAAAAATTGTTTGCGACTTACGGTAATCAACGTATTGATCAGACTTTATTTTTGTGCATATTTAATGAACATGTAGACAGAAACTACCGCAGTTTGTGTTCCTGACAAACATGTTTTGCTTTAAAGGGAATACTCGTCTTATTCTTAAGTTCTAACAAAAACTAATAAAATATTTAAGTAAGTTGGTTGCTTTTAAGATTTACCGAACTAAAACTATGTTATACTTAAAACTACATATAAGAAAGTACCTTCATAACCATTTTTTTTAATTCTTTTAAAACGCTCCTCTCATGTTGCAGATTTAATTCTATATTGCTTTTCCGATTTTGTGTTTTTCTAACAAATTATAAACCAAAACCTAAATGTCAGTGGAAAAGTTTTGTATCTGATTTCCGGAATACTCCCAAGAGTATTCAGCAGATATTAAAAATTCATGTTAGAAAGCTTTCGACAAAACCAGCATTGCTCTGTTAGATTTATAGGAAAAATGTGGGTTTGCCCAAATGTATTATTAATATGTTTTCGCTATTGTATTATAAACATTCAGTAAATCAATTATGGTAGCGTATTGCTTGGGCATCTTTTATATACATTTGCTAGATTAATTGCTGGCAATAGAAATTCAATAGTTCAATAGGCGGAGGCCGTGAGTGGTTTAAATCCAAAAACATGTTTTTCAGCTACGGGCGATTAATCCAAAACGGGGCGGGATGTTTGAATTTTTAGATTATTATCCAAAAAAATAATAAACCGCAGAAAGGCAGTTTTTTGTAGATTAATCGATTATTTCAGCTACAGCTGACTCGTGGTTGATTTTTGCTCTTGCTTGAGTAGTTTGTTTTTGTTTTTCGCGCCCGTTGTTCTACGATTATAATCACTTGCATAAATAATCGATTATATTTGTCGTTCTTGTCTCTTAAAATTCCGTTCTGACTTGCAATTACTATTGCAATGTCTTTTATACCCAAAAGAATTACCAGAAAATGCTTTATTTATTGATTTATATTTACTAACATTTTACCTGTTTCATTTTTTGTGACACAAACCTAGTCCTAAATGCCATTTTTCGCCGCTTCAAAATGCCACAAAAAATAGTTGTGCATTATTTACAATTTCTGAAAAGTGAATGCGTTATTATACTTATTTCAACTGTACAAAATTCTACTTTATATTTTTATTTCTTTGTGGCTTCAACGAAAAATAATCTCTTTACTAATATTTCGATATCAATTGTAGGATTTGTTGAATTTTGGATTTGTCCATTGGGAAAATATTTTGCAAAATTTAACAATTACGTTTGTATTATTAATTTATATCTTGTAAATAATTAAAATAGTCAGGTTGGCCAATTCTGTTTTATTTAATAACCAACGTTTAGTTCACTAGCCTTCCAATATCCATTGCTTCTAAAATTGTAAAAGTTTTGATAAAGTATATCAGTATAAATAGATTGACATAAGTCGGCTTTAATTAAATTAAATGAATTGAATTGGCTTCATGACCCGGACTCCAAATCAATTCGTACAATCAAGAATCAAAGTACCTGTAGCTCCTTGAACGGTCCCTACATTTAAACAATACTGACAATTTATTATATGTAAATACAGCCGCATTTTCAAATGTTGTTACATTAACTTACTATTTCTTAAACAGGGCGAATATTATTGTATAACCTACCCGCAAGAAAATGACTCACCGTCTCACCCGCACCTGCCATCAGAGCATCTAGGACCACAATTCAAAAAGCTTAGTTTATAGGTTTAGCGAGAATGGGATTTTTATAACAGTTGTCGTTTGAAGGACCAATACCTATATCAGGATCGGCCGCTCCTCGTTCATATCGTTCCAAAACTCCTGCGCTAGCAATGGCCACTAGAAACAAAAATACAGATGCCAGTATGATCAGCATACCCCGAGAGTTTAGAACGAGAACCATTCTTGAAGAAATTCTAGTACTGTTGAATTTTGGAGTCAAATGTGGTAACTTTCCAAAGTAAATTTGAAACGGACTAACAATTTAACTTCGCAGTTAACTCTCTTTATATGTTATTCGTCTTTACCGTTTAAGAAAAAAATATCGTTTGCAAGGTAAATTTAGAATTATACATATTGAAGTAATTGCAGTATATAATTAAAGCTTTTAAATACGTATTAAAGAGGAATCATAACAAATTTTCCGTATGCCATAAAATGATTTTACGTACTAGATAAACAACTGTCGAAGAAGCGTCAGATTAATTCTAAAACTATAAAATGTGTTTGATTAAAATACCGTAGTGAAAAATTTACGATCCTTTTTATTTTTAAAAGCATAATTCTATCAGGGAAGCTTTATATTTGACCTGTTTAATTTATTCAATATGCGAACGCAATTATAAATATCTTTTACCGTTATGAACCAAATAGTAGAGCTGAGTTTTCAAAAAAATTGATTTTGATATGCAGCGCTCCTTCGGCCACTTTTTGCCTTTTGTAGAATTGTATCAATAATAGGTCAATGATGATCATGCATGTTTACAATTTCTAAATAAGACAATGAAGATAAAATAATATTTTTGATTTTGTTTTACTTAATTCTCATTAAGTCTTAAAAACAGAAAATCAAAATAAACTGGAACTTAAAACAACATAAAACTGAGTTATCTAAAATATGCTTATTTCACATATCGGTGTCAAAACAATTATTTTTTTATTGAAACATTACTCACACTTGGTATTGTACTTTTTAAACTGGTAATGTTTAACACTAAGAAAAAAATTACAATCCACGTCTATTTTAAACAATAACCAAAACTTGAAGCATACACTTCGACAGTAATGGGAAATTCGACATTTTAAAAATTATCATGGAGAGAATACAATACTTAAGGGAAAGGAGGAAAACCGGAGATAAAAAACAGGTAGTAGAGAATATTTGATACTTATTTAATAAAAAAATATTTAAGTATTTATTTATCATCCGCTTATTTTAAACTTTTGGTGTCAAATACAATAGTATTGAAACACATGGGAATAATTCTTTTTATTACTTCAGAAGTATTGACACTTGAGTAGGGTTGTGGCACAACTCCGAGAAGCCATTTTGGCTGATTGACGGTTGTTTAGCCCCCTTAGTAAATATTAGTACCGGTGGTTAATGCTTTGTATAGATTTCTGATAAGAGTGACTATATTTTGCGGAGAATTCGGACAAAACCAACGAGCCTTCAATCAGGCAGATTGGGCATTACATGTGGGCGTTTTTGGATGTCTACCTAAATTGTCATATTTAATCGTGCCGCGACAACCCTACACTTCAAGTTTAGCAAGAGAAATTAAAAACCCGTGTGCTATGCTTTTTGCTTGAGAGACAAGGAGTAGGTTCTGTTGTACCTATGTATGTAATATGGTATTTAATATTTCAAAGTGCAAATTGTATTTTTCAAACGTCATTTACGTTTACACCAACTTGACTATCATTGGTAGTGAATGTGGCCCTTGTGCGTCGGAGTTGACGTATTTGTTTGACCTTCGCCTTCATTTGGACGATTAAAACTATCTAGCAGATACCTTCCGATCAATGATTTTTGAGTGGTAGTTTTGCCATTTTGGCTGCTATTGTAAATGCAAAAATGTGAAAGTGTCCATGTAAAACTCGAGTTAAATATCAAGTGCCGCTGATGACGCAAATACCAGGGCAGATTAATATTTGAAGAGTTACTTTGTTTCACATGAATCACCTTCTAAGAACAATTACCAACCATAAAAATGTTGACAACTGTTGAAAATATATTATCGAGGTATACCATAAACTATATTTTATTCTGGTTTTGGTCAAACAAAAGGTATCAAATATTTTGTGGCTTGTAAAAATATTCTTATTCCTACACAGACACATAACAAAATCATACCGTCTGACAAAAACCTCCACCATAATAGTTTTACTAAAATGGGTGTAACTGCGTGCACCATTATCATAATCATTTCCATTTCTATGTTTAGTCAGCAAGTAGTTTCAAAGAAAATTAAAGTTGATAATCGCGTTCAGGTGTCCCCAGAATTCCATGCATTTCTCAAAATCCATAAAGCCTGCTCTATCACTTACATTCACTACTTTTCTCCTAAGGCGAGCACCAAGCACCACAATGTGCTTACAAACCCATTTTCGTATCTGCTTCACCCGCTTCACAATTCCCAAAACTATTTGTTTCTCAAATCATTCAACCTAGACAAATTGGACCAGCTGGAAAAGCTATCTGTGAAAACACCTTCCGTTTCCCTATTAAAACGAACGCATACATTCTTCACAGTGGAAATATACCAGTACGCTTTTCTTTCCGAATTATACAAATTTCAAAACGACCGGGATCCTGACCCAGACCAAATCTGGTTTCTGACGTGGTCCAAGATAAAGTTGAATAAATCGCAATATTTCAACTACTTAAGGATTAGGCGGATAATGAAACGTTTTACATTCCTTGAAATCGAAAACCTGGATAAAATATATCACATTTGTTTGCCATGCTACAAGACAACAAAGTCAGATTCTCCTCGGCTGGCTGGACTCCAGAAAATTCAAAGTATACAAAATTTAACAATCAACCTGATTTACCATCAATGGAGACAAATCAACATTATGGATATGCAACAGCAGAGAATCTACAATTCCAGAGGTTACCCTGGCTGGTTGCTTTGGAATCTCAGAACCAACAGCGACCGTCGTGTCTGCTCGATTCAACACCGGAAGAAAATGGAGGTGGAAGAAATGTCCTGCGCTCAAGCAGTTTTGGGGCTGAAACTGAATTTCACATTGGTTGACTAGGGTTGCCGTTTTTGTTTTTGTTTACAAAACAAGATTTTGTTTTTGTTTAAACAAAAACAAAAATGTTGTTTTGCGGTTTTTTGTTTCCTAAACAAAAACATTTTCTTTTTGTTTTTAAACAAAAACATTTTCGTTTTGTTTTTGTTTAAACAAAAAACAAAAAGTTT
>VYYJ01004310.1:0-13740 GCA_021029165.1 Cyphoderus albinus
ACTTTATGTTAGATGATGGCTGAAGGATAAAATAAAAGTAAAACTGGTACAAGTTACCCCATTCATTTCACTTTTGTTGGATGTTGCTTTTGTGAACATTTGTCTGCTGCTCTGCTGCTGTGCTGACTGGACTAGAAGATAAGATCTATTATTGCGCACACAACATATCACATCAACATCTCAACAGCACAACTCATTATGTAAAATTATACAAATGAGTTGACTGTCTCATATCACAACTTGGAATGTTCATTTTATGTTTTTTCATGCATCCATCCGCACTTTTTATTTTTTCGCTACTTGTCTTTCGATTGGATTTTTTCATGTAATATGTATATTTGGGCTATAGTGCGGTGGTGGTGTTGATTATTTATAAAAAGATATCTGCGTACTCGATTGATGATGGTTGATTGTGGGGTTCGCAGTTAGGGTCAAGTTTTTTAAAGCCGATGTTTATGATAAGCTGGTGATTACAATGATGATTTGCTCTGTTGGTCACAATGTGCTCTCCTCAGAACTAGAACCTGGATGTTATTAATAATGTGAATGTAACTTGTAACCGGTCAACTCAATTCACTACCGGATGGATATCTGCACACCACCTTCTTATAAATATTATGCATACATCTAACTAATGATTACATAATAATATTTTTGCACACATGCACATGAGATTTATGAACGAAAAGAAGAACACCTTTTTCTTCATTAATCGCAACAATCAACTGAACAATTATTTCACTCTTCCTCCTCTCTCTTGCTCGCTTACTCAAATGTGTGACTAGACGATCGTTTTAAAGCCCTTGAAGCGGATTGAGCTAGACTGAAAATATTCACGTTTATGCAATAAACTCTGATCGTCCACAACTCTAAACCGGAGCAGTAGCTGTTTTCGCTTAATTTAGAGTTGAGTAGAACAAAATTGTATTTTGTGCTTAAGAGAAGGGTATGGTTTTTTCAAAGAGGGAGACGAGACAGTAATATATTTTTTTTTCACTTTTTATATAGAAGTAAGCCGTAATAACAACTCGTTTTTTACTTTAAAACCTTTTTAGTGTTTCCTTCCCCATTGCAAAGTAAAATATGAGACGTGCATTTGTAATGAGAAGCAATTAAATTATTGCTAAACTTTTTAAAGAGGTAGAAAAAACTTATAAGCAATTTGATAATAAAAAACTGGATCGGAATCAGTTTTTCTTAATAACTTTATATAGGTAATGCGAAATTAAATCCTTGAAGTAAAATCTTTAATGGCTAAAAATTAGAGGAGAGAGAATTACTATTTTGGTAGATAAAAATTATTGCCGCAGATAAAGTAAGAAAAACGTATCCAGTTTTATAATGGCGGAGAAGATTCTGATAACATTGATGAGTTCTGCGCTATGATTTTTGGCACAAGTTCACACGAGTTTTTCCTATTTTGAGAAAAGAAAAATATAACAAAGTGTTAATCTAGGTAAAGTGTGATTGAGCTTGCGTTCACATCACTTTGAGAAAAGTGCAAACTCAACTGCATGGCAAACAAGTCATGTATTTCATTCTAACATTTTATATACACGTATCTATAAATCTCGGTTCTATAAGCTTTTTCTCTGCAAGCCTGCAACTGTCTACCTTTTACGTACTTTAGATTATTAAATTCTCGTATTATTATTAGGTATTAAATGTATAAAAATAAAATGTCTCATTTACTCGGTGCACAATCGTCTTCCATTTTTTATTTTTGATATCTCACTAAAGAATCACGGAGCAAGTCGTTCCAGCAAGTGGAGTAAGATGTCTGGTTCAGTATGACAGCATGAAAATTTATAAATGTACTGTACACTGATTGCCTTTAAATATTAAAAAATTCCTATATGAACGATTTAATTTCAACCTTCTTGCTCATTGTGATAATCAAATAATCGCTTAATATTTTTTAAAACAAATCATGGTTAGTAAGACTATGTACCTGGACCTGGACGGACCAAAGATATTACAATACTAGTTTACATTTCTTTGGTCCTGACCAGCACCGTGTCATAATATTGGTGAGAAACGCTATCCGCGTGCCGGGAATGTGGGGCTTCACTCATCTCCAACGAAAAGATCTATCTAATCCTGCTTTGACTTTCAAACATAAATATTTACTTAAGAAAACAAACACTTTGACAGGTATTATTAACAGAAATGAAACGTGGCACCATGCGTTATGCACTGAAGTACCAAATATTCAGACAAAGGTTTAAAAGTTTGCTTACCTTGGAACACGGTTACAGTTTTTATGTTTGGATGTGGCGCGACAAATATAATAAAAATCATAATGTTATTAAAACAAAGCGATCAAATCAAATTGATTGTTCATCTTCAGGAGCATCCGTTCCATATAAACTAGAATCGAAGTAGCTACTAATAAATAATCCTCTTGACTCTTGTCGTGCTGCTTCAAGTTTTCACCTCTTATGTACAAAACATGTTCTTGTTAGTGAGAGCTTCAGCTAACCGATAATGGATCATTCGGGTTATTAAAATTTAAGACCCTTTTTCATAACTAACGATTTATGAAGTGAAGCAAGTCAAATGCCGTTCGCTTAAAGGACTACTTAATGGCCTCATTAGTTTATTTAGTAGTAGTGGAATTATTTTAATAACCACTCAAACAAGTGCACACTGTCATAATAAAAAGCAAGGCAGAGCAACCTTTTTCCTAACCTTTTCAATGTTCTTTTAACCAAACGCACATCTCATCTCATAGTGAATCTTACTTTAATCCAACGTTGTTTTTATCACCCAGTTGCTCCAATTCCGAGCTTATTTTTTATTTGATGCGATAAGCGGCGATGAAAAGACTCACGAAGCATAAATCATTACTTTATTTCTTTCCAATCTTACATTTTACTTATCATCTTTCCTTTCGTTACCGAGATAACACTCTGAAGTGGTGAAGGCGCGTCTTTTACGTAAGAGTAGTGTTGCGAGTTAATTACCAGCTAACCTATGTATTACGTACTCTACCTATTAAATAAATATTATACAACTACAGAACAGAGTGATAAATAAATATCCCCACCATATTGTAATTCTTTTGTCATAATACCCCAATAAGCGTTACATTAAAATTTTACAAGGTGCCTTTAATCGTTTCTGTTTTCAGTATTTCATTATCAAGCCACTAAATCAGAAGAGAATTTTATTGTCACTTCAATACATCTCATCCGTTGCTTCCGATAGTAAATCCCTTATAATTCTATTCAAATGTCAATATATCAAGTCATTTAATTGATGCTAAATTCTAGTACAAAGTATTATTGATATATGTAGTATTGTAGTATAAATATTACTGTGGGATGTAGAAATCATTCTAAATAAACTCCATATTTTACGTGAATTCTACTTATATTTTGCTGCTGAATTGTAATAGCTATATTGGTGATACGATAACAGGAACTAAAATGTTTGTGTCATGATTAGCCTATCACCAGTAATAAAGGTGCTTCCACTTTCCTTATCTTTCACCCACTGCAACCGAATGACCATCCGACAGAACCCACTTGGCAAATGCTGCCATTTAACAAATCCTAACTGGTTTCCCGTTTCTCAATTCAATCTACTGACAAATTTATCAATTTCCATTTTATAGTGTCATTTATTGTATCACAACGTAATTTTGTTAAAAACTCCGTATGCGCGTAATGGGGAAAGGAAGTGAACTTTTCTCCCCTATTACATAAGGAAACTAGAATCTTTAGTGGACGGACTGATTAGATTATTCCATAATATTCTATTATTGGTCATTTCCATTTCTATTCTATTGTTGGTAAAGTTCAACAATAACCATATTATTAACAATACTAATAGCTCGATCCACTCTTATCAAATGTACACATAATGGCTTATTGTGGAATCTCTTTGAAGTAAATAAATGAACAAAAAGATGTAGATAAAGCGAGGGTAAGAGCAAAACCTTAGAACCAGAACATTACGAATGGACACATACACACACATGAAATAAAGCTGTATTTGAGGGTGAGAGAGGCCAATAACAGTAAAGTAGCAAATTTAGGGTAAGAATATTGGAAACGAAACCAACCAAACGTGCTCACATTGAGGCTAGGAAAAAGTCGCTATTGTCATTTTAAATTTCCTCTTGGTTTTCTAAACGTGCAAGTGGACTTAACAATTCTTCCAAAATGTGCCATTATTCCAATACAACATTTTATAAAGAAATGTCTCATTTTTCCCTAACTTGTTTTTTATTCCTACCTCCTACCATATTCCTAAATCATGGTAATTCTGATGATCGCGTTGTTGTTGTTAGGTTATTACAAACAGTGAAAAGAAAGGACCAGCTTTTAAATCTAAAAAACGGACTGACTGGGCTACTACCGCCACATTTCCTGATTTTTTAAGGCTGAGCTACATTACTGATACTGATGCGGTCTTTGATGCTAACTCTGGCCCATCTCAATCTTATTCACCATTCACCACCAACTGCCGTTTATTCGCGTTGAAAACGCTATGTTTGAGAAACCCCTCGTGCATGATTTTTCTCCAGCAGAACACGGGCGACTCAACTAGCCGAGTAACATAAATAGATATTTTGGTATGTTATTGTTATAATATGGATGGACTGCTTTATATGCACTTTGTGCCAGGGCGCTCTCCATTTGTAATGGAAATTAGACAGAATGTGGCATGATTTGTGGGTAAATGGGAAAGATTATTTATACACAGAGTGGAATTCAACAGGATCAAGTGAATCATTTGTAAGGTCACTTTACCAAACTCTAGGGAATTTACGGTCTGGATAGACACTTTTATACTCACCGCTTTTACTTTTCTTCTTTGTGCCAAATCGACAGTTCAAAGAGTTGCACAAGTTTTCCTTTTAAAAATTTATTCTGCTACGTAAGTTATTAAACAAACTCTTACAACATACATAAAAAGCTCCCCATTGCCCACAGTATCATCTTCATTCGTTTTCAGTCTCTTCCTTTTATTGTGTTCTTGTGTATTCTTATGTTTGAAGTAAATTGCTAACTCGGTAAATTCAACCCTTTACCCTTGCATTGTTCGGACACCAATCAACAAAGTTCCAGAACTGTGTTTCAATATCCCCTGCTGTCAAAACAAAGATCTTTGCCTTTCCGAATTATCAGTCAAGTAAATAATCGTTTGGATTTCCTTCTGATCACTGCCGCACTACAAAATGCTTTATCTGTAACGTCTTCTGACTTTATATAAACACTTAAAACATGGTGCAAACGAGGGAAAGAAATTCGGTCGTGTTAAACATTGAAAACAACCTTTCACATGATTGCTCAAAAATGACCACCGGCACACCAAGCATTGATGATTTCGTATCAAAATTATGTACACAGATTTTCTAATTTTAGATTGTCAGTCTGAAAAGGCAAGCATTACGTCCATTACGTATCACCTTACCATTTCCAGGATGAGTAATAAATATGCCTAGACAATTTGGTAGGATGGTGGCTGGGAACCTGTTGCCCATGATGATCCCCTTGGATTTTTTTACAACAATGTTTCATGGAGCCACTCAAACTCAAATATTCGTGCAAAGCTGTGGCCGGTAGGACTGTCTTAATAAGCCACAGACAAAAAGAGGAGGGCTCATAGTAAGAAACCACTAAATTCATATTCACGAAAAAAGCTAACCTTTAATTTATTTTTAAAAGGAGTTCCTTCTTCGCTGACGATGAGAGATCAAGTATTTTTGTGCCCTCCTCACCTGTCCGACTTCATTAGCGAGCTAATGAATTACGGTCACTGAGTCCTTATTTGACCACAAAAACCTGGTGTTTATTCTCTTAACTGTAGTCTAAATACTCTGACGCAATGATCACATTCTTGGCAAGTTCCTGGAAAATTTAAGATCGTCTATACAATAGAAACCTATATTTACATACCGTAACTTGTGCAGTCCATAAAATAAAATAACGCTTGCTTGGCTCAGCCAGCTCAGCCGTAACGTATCATAAGAAATTTTTAAAGGAGACAGCCAGACACGTTTACTGCTTCTCTACTTGTCGTGGGTAAATAAACTGCCTAATTACTTGCAACCTTCTCAAATAATAACAACTTAATAGTGAAGCTTTATTACGATTTACTAATGAATCTAACGTCAACCTTTCTCTGGATTCACTCATTTCAGTGGTGTTGTGTGACGCTCTAGCTCAGCCCGTCATAATCATCATTTTCATCAGACAGCAGTCTACTGTGTTTATCCTGTTTCACCTTACCTAAGTTTTTGTGTGTGTGTGCATTTTGCGCAGGCATACACATTTTTCGCTTAATGAGTCCACTAATTTCACTTAAACAATGGAAGTGGGGTGGTATTACGATTACGAGTCAGAAGACAACCTTCTCAAATAATAACAACTTAATAGTGAAGCTTTATTACGATTTACTAATGAATCTAACGTCAACCTTTCTCTGGATTCACTCATTTCAGTGGTGTTGTGTGACGCTCAGCCCGTCATAATCATCATTTTCATCAGACAGCAGTCTACTGTGTTTATCCTGTTTCACCTTACTTAATTTTTTTTTTGTGTGTGTGCATTTTGCGCAGGCATACACATTTTTCGCTTAATGAGTCCACTAATTTCACTTAAACAATGGAAGTGGGGTGGTATTACGATTACGAGTCAGAAGAACAAACACGAAAGACAGACAATGAGCTTGCTAAAAGGTGTGTTGCTATTGTTGTTGCTTTAATCATTTAGGTGGATAACACAAACGTTCTTTCTTTTCTCCTCTTTCTTCCTTTCCATCTAATTTGATTCTGTTGAGGAGAAAAATTAGCAGGATTTTAATGGAGGGATCATAATAATAGCAGGATAATCATCGTAATCGTGAGCAAGTACCTTACATTAAGACAAGAAGATTACAGAGGAAACCAAAAAATGCTAATGATATTTTATTCTTGTCATTCTACTCAACAGAAGACGTTCTACCTCTTTCACCTTAATAGCAAACATTATTAAGATATTAAGCAAACCATGGGCTTTATTTTTCAGATTTAAAAAAATACATGATCGGAAGTGGCTATGTATAAAACACAAATAAATTATAATAAAATGTGGTTACGCGTTGCGCTTTAGCATTTACGCAACAGGACAGGGCTATCAAAGCGTTTTGACAACGTTCTTTCTTTCAAGGAAGGCGTCTTACAAAAAGTGTCATCTAGCGGTTGATGACATTGGAAGCGTGGTAAAAGGTAATCGTAGAATAAACCAAGCGCAACAAACTGTTTCGTAAAAAATTAAATACTCTTTAATAATGAAATATGTATACAAGTTTCCAATTTAAAGTTGCATTTAACTTTTGTTTGTCCAAATTTTCGTTACAGTCCAGCCACTTTACAGAAAAAAGGAAGCATGTAAAGTTTTACTTTCAGTATTATGGGGAATCCTGTTGTTTGCTCGCTTTTCCTTACACTAGATTTACATTAGCATTTTGTGTTCGTCTTTTTTCTTTGTTTGTTGGCTAGTTAGAGATGAACAGAACTAAATAAATTAAAACTTTTTTTATATAAACGGCGATAAACGAAATCATATTACAAGTTGATATACCACACAAACACATCATCATGATGTTGATTGTTCAATACATTTAAAATCGCAACCTGATAAAAGTGGAAAAGAAGCGATGAATACGGAATGAGGATATACGGATTCTGCATTGTTTGTTTGTTACTATTCACACTGTAGTCGAGCGAGCAAGCTAGATGAATCAAATTCAAAATGATGCATTAAATGAAAAAGTGTTGACTAACTTGGAGATACAAGATTTCAAAATAATATTATTTTAAAATGATACAACCGAATTCAAAGCTGAAATACTGTACCTATGTAATGTTGTGCACAACGCTCTATTAACCTTGTATAAAAATGAATTTCCGGCCAAAATTAGCTTCCTTTTCAGCTCCGCGTATATTATGTATATCAAATGTGCGCCTTCTTTCACACTTTCATCTATTAATAATATACACATTACAACAATTTGACTCTGTTGTAACCTGCAAAGAAAGAAAACAAGCGAGCTCAGTGGTTGATTCGAGGAGTTAATATTGAATGAGAACATTAGTGTACAATGAATTTTTCTGCTCCATCATTTAACACCCATCCGTGTCCATTATGAAAAGGTGAACGTGAATTGAGAGAACTGAGCTGACATTGTGTGCAACACCCCCTCAATCTTGATTCACTTTTTTATCATCGTCATCGCATTAGCATCAGACATTGTGCATTGGGAACGTAACTTGGGGCTTGAGCTGTTGCTGCCTGACTGACTAGTTTCAAATTGAGACTCTCAATAACAAGGAGGAGAGACAAGGATGGTTTATTATGATTGCGCCGTGTAATGCGTAATATAATAATAATATTATTGCACTATTAGTTACTCTGTTGTATTCAAGTCACTGACTAATATAATCTAGATTTAGGTAGATCCAACGGTAATAATAATAATAAATAATGATAAAATAAACGCATTGTATGTGGCTTATGACCAATATTTCCCCTACCATAGCACATCTCATTCCTACTGTATTTCGTATTTAGTAGACCTCGGGATTCTTGCAAACTTGTCTTGTGGTTTCAGGGGAAAAGGAACATGTGTTCTTTCAAGTAAAGTATAAGTAAACTACTCATCTACAGCGCTGCCTCTTCGAGGGCTTCTTCTTTCATAAAATGACGTGCGTCCCCGCTGTTCTTCTGTTCCATTTACAATCATATTATATTCGTGAATTCACGATAATCATATTCATCCCAGAAGTCGTCATCATTATCATATACTTTGTTGTTAATGTTCACGAACTTAAAGAAATTCATCTGCAAGTGCAAAGTAGAATTTTAAAACGCTCACTCAAAGATGATATTATCCTTACAAGACTTTATAATGTAATATGCAAGTTTAAAATGTAATGTCACGAAATCATTATGACGAAATAACGGTGCTGAATTGAATTTGGTAGATCCAAAGAGTGAGATACAACTTCTGGAAGAGTTTACATGAGGTTGAATTTTTAATACTGCAATTGGAAAGTGTCAGCTCATATTTTATTTGCGATTCATTATCAATGTTAATGTAATGTACCTAATAAAAGTTACTGTGAATTATAATTTTTTAAGCTTGTTAACAATACCTTTATGCGACGTGATATGGTCATAAAAGTTTTAATTTGTCCAATTTACTTAATATGCTGTTGTAACATTGAAATGTCGTCTTGCTAATTATGATAACGAGGCGTAAGGTTGTTTTCCGTGAGACCTAATTGCAGAAAAATGTCTTTGCATAACGTTAGATAAAGATTATTGAAGAGGTATTAATAAATTTAAAACAATCGCCCAAGCCCAATGTTTTACAATTAAGCAAATTAATTAGCTTAAGTTGTTATATTGGAATTTGTGTGAGGAAATAACAAGGGAAAAGGTCACAATCATAACCCAACACGAATCATAGCAAGTTGTACATGCTTTAGGTAATGTTATCAAATCATAAAGAAATAACGAAAAAGGTAAAAGGGATTATTTTTAATATGTAGTTTAAACGAGCCCTTGATTAAAGAGGTTCATTTGATAAATGTTTTCTCGATTAGCAGGGCAATGAGTTTGTTGGTGATTCATTCTGTTTGAAGAAAATTTTAAAAAACCACACAACAACGCAAAGAGTAATTCAGTACAAAGTAAGTAGAAATACAGTAGAGTATTGTAGATGACTAGTTGTTTAATAGGAATGGCAATGAAGGAATACACACAAACACGCTTCATAGATCAATCAAGAGTAATTAACTAACCTCTTTCAGTCTTTTTGCCACTATCACCCTGCTCATTTAGTACATTTTGTGATGATGAAGATAATCACATCAGAGTAAACTTACCTAGTCACAATGTTTAAGTGTATAAGCATGACTTGTACTGTGAAAAGGCAGAGTACCTAAACCGCATTAAGCAGTAGACAAAAGCATATACGATTGATTCGTGCAGAAGAATCCACCTTATTAGCTCCTAGTGATTCTCGTGGTGGTTGCAATGTTATTTTCTAACGAGCTGCCTCATTTTTACTCACATATCGTGGTCATATTATAATTTACATGTTACAATCAGCATTTTTAAAGGAATCGGGCTATTTAACCTGTTTGGGTGAGCGAAGCTGTCGTGTCGTGCTTTTCATACAGGCTCAAATTACATCGACCAAAATGGTTGAAGTACACATCAAATCATAATCATCACGTCAATTTATTTTTTGTCTCGCTCCTAATCAATTGGCCGTGTTGTTATTACTATATTATGATTGCATATTTGCACTTACAGATTTTAAATCCACTTTAATTCCTCTATGTGAGGCAGTTCGAAATTCATAATAATATGTATATGAAGAAAGGAATCTCAAACGTTCTTTCGCAATACAGTCAATTTCATCGCGTCACCGTTAATTGGTTGCGGGCAATAGGTGAGGTGATCTGCTGACTCTGTTGAGTGCTGAAGGGAGAAAAGAGGAGGGAAAGGGGAAAACGAACACTCAATCTTTTCTCTTACTTCGGAATTCTGGCACGATCATTTTCTTATTAATGCAAAAGAGCAATAGGAGCACGCCTCAAGCAAAACGCACCAGGAGCATCATCATTACCAAATGTATTTTGGACACGATCATCAAGATTTGATGTTGATAATATTATTCTAATTCGCCCTAATCTTTACTGGGGGAACGTAAGAAATTCTTACTAAGAATATAAACTAGTTGCAACACACTACCAACACAGCCTCTTGGAGATTGCTAGAACTCTAAATGGTCAACATCATCAAGTTTTTCTTTTTAGCTATTTCTTGCTTTTGTTAATCTGAATTTAATAATCTCTCAAATAATCGTTTACATTTGCTTCCTATTTTTCATTATTCACGGCTTACCTAGTTTGTATAATTTATTTTATTCATTCACTTCCAAAAGTAATTTTTATGTGTATTAATTGTGATGAGGAGCAGTACGGCGAAACGCCACATTTTAGTTTGTTTGTTCCTAATCTTGTAGCCATGCATCATGGTCTGCTTTATCAACTGTCAAAATCAACGGCAACAGGAACCGAACAGAAGCCGGTGCATCCTCAAACCAAACATCATTCTCCTGTTTAGGAGTAATCATGGGCCAGTCTCAGCTCAGCCACTACCACCAGAAGCAAAAAATACAAAAGGATTATTATAATGTTACGCTGAAGCCAACTCACATATACCAACTTGCAACATCTTTACTGCTACATAATATTATTATCCAAACATTGGCATTATTAGCACTTCTCATCTTTCTTTTTATTAGCCTCCTGTGAGACTTTGTTGATTTGTTGTACCTCTTCCTTTCCTTAAATGCAAGCATTTATATAAAAACCAAACTTTGGTTGTACGTGCTTAAATTATTTTGTAAGAAATCCCACTTCAGGCATATCTTTTATAGATGATATTATTACATTATGACTCACTTAAATACACACAAAAAGGTCAAAGGAGTTTAGCAGCTAATTTATATTGCCACTCTTCAACTAGAATTTCTTTCTTCTGCTTCTCCGATCATTTTTTCCTTGTTCTTGCTAAAGTGGTCAGTCTGTGTTGGTAATGAGTGAACTATTTAACGTTCTTGTTTTCACCAAAAGATTTTTACCTGCAATATAATAATAATAATAATAATACTTACATATCACAATATGTACAATGTAACAAACTTACTAGATTTTTTCCTACGAACCTTTAAAGCATAATATTTAATTTTCTCTTGCATGTGAGTAAATGCTGTAACTTGTCTGCTTTTCTGTGGGTCGCGGTCGCAGATCGCAAAGAACACGATCGATTCACTTTGTGTAGGTTCCATTATATTATTTTATGTTGTGCATGTGTATATTTTTATTGCAATGTTAATGTGAGTGGTACATCTGCTCTCGAATTCTTGATATGAGCTTCTGCTTTTCCGCAACAAAGCGTACATTTTTTATATTTTATCTGAACGAGCTATCATTTAATTCTTCTATTAGGTATGCATGCAGCATTTTATACTTAACACAACCGAAAAGAGTTGAGTGAGATAATAGAAGTAACGAAAGAAAAATGTGAATAAAAGCAAATCATGTTTCGCTGCTAAACATGTGATTTTTTCTGGACTCGCCACTAATAATGTTATATAAATTGCACAATAGCAATAAAGAATGTACCGCATTATAATATTTTTTCTTTCGACAATACATTAATACCTGTTTTCAGTTTGAGAAAGAAATAAAATCGGTTGATTCAATAAATGATCATGCGATAATGGCGCTATCGCTTAATGGCGTGTAGAGAACTGAAATTTAATACCGATAAATCAGAAAAAACTAATTTATTTATTACGTCAAAGCGAAAGCAAAGCTTTGCCAAAAAATCTTCCAGGCAGAAATTCAACCAATGGGAACGAGCAAAATATATTATGTGTAATGGATAACGTGGTCAGAGTGATGTACATCAGTATCAGTTCAATTCAATTTGAGGAAATGGATCTTACCAGACAATTTAGAAAGCATGTCTAACATTTCGTTGGGTGCCAACCAGTTTACTGCATTGGAATGGAACAAAACGCGCTTCTCGTCTACATAAAAGCACACTAGTTGAATCAGTAACTCGCGCAGTATAATGATGATTGCGCTCAGAAAAATTAAAAAGTAGCATTTTTGATAAACTCTAATGAATCAGAATTACACTTCTTCAGCTACAAAGGTTTTTACGGGGGTTGGATTTTCTGAGTTTTTGTTCTACATAGGACAAGTGAAGACAAAGATATAGCAAAAACCCAAAAACTCTGAAAATCCCCGAGGGTTTCCTTCCTTTTTCAACAGTGTCCGCCATCATCGCCCATCATTCATACTTCTTGCACACTTCTTCCGGAAGCGTTGATGGTATGAAATAATTTTAACACGCATTATCCTAAAAACAAATTATTTGCTACGTTAACAATGCAATGTTTACGAACCCCAACCAATTTAAGGGACCTTCATATAGCACGGCAATAAAAATTGTCAGGACTAGTGAATCCAAACTCGATGCTTCAACCTAACTTCGACATTGACCTGTGTCTGTACTTCAGTGGTGGAATTTTTAACGCTTAGTGCTGCATGAACATTCCTTTCAAGAATGGCACGCGGCACAGGTCAAATTGGTTAGGATATACTAAACATGTATTTACACAATTCATATCTATACATCATATTATCTTCTGCACTGATGTTATGTTGATGATCCTATGATGTGTTCAGAAAACTTTACACTAGCAAATATTTGAATGAAGAATGAAACATGTTATTCATTATTGTTATTATTATTATATTTTTAAGGGCGTGGATTCACGTTCAAGATTAAAAGAAGCAAATATAACTTGTATTGTTATATTCTTGCACTTTCAAGACTATTTTATTGACGAAGAAATTAAATTGAAATCTTTCAGAACTCAGAGTTATTAACAATTGTTTTTTTTGTTAATTCAATCATTCTATCAGAAGCGGAATATTGTGTATAGTAGGTATGTTCTGTTACTTTACTTTACTTTTTAGCTTTATATTGCAGCGCTTCTTCCTCATATTTTTAGAGTTAAATTATTGGTGGGTAAAGTAACACGATTATCATATTTTCATCATTATACAAAGATGAGGATGCTAACCGTGACTCGGAAGATTACGATTACGTACGACCAACATTTATTAGCTCAAATGTCACATTTAAGGTTATG
>VYYJ01004311.1:0-13740 GCA_021029165.1 Cyphoderus albinus
AAAGATCTATTGTCTTCTCTCACGTCAATGGAATATTCCTACTCACAGTAGTAGTCAAGTGCTTTCTTTATAAAATTTAAGGGCCATGGTCATACGTTTGGGAAAAAAGAGAAATATTCACGGTAAAGGACACGACCGTTTTCCTGGGTTGTGTGCAAAGCCAAGCCAAACCGGCGGATCACGAATTTATTTACCGCATTGGGTTTTGTCGAGAAGCGTAAATTCGTTGCAGTTATTTTCCTCGTACCTTTGCTTTACCTGCTTTGCGTGACTAAATTGCTTTGGGCCAGGAAGGCCAAGAGTTCCAGTTTCTTTTTTGGAGGGAACCCTTTTTCGCCACAACTTCCTTTTTAGGAACGATATATAAAAGACAGCAGGAGTACAGGATCGTATTCTCTGTATTGGTAAAATTAGCGGGTGGAAGTTGAAGGTTTTGGCTGTTTCCTACATAAATGGAGCAGAAAAGGGTGCACAGCTTGTTCACCTTTTCTCTATGAAATGAGTTAGACTTTGAATCATATTACATTTCTTAACTTGTTCCTGTTGTTGTTGGTGGAAAAAATAGAGAGGTCACAGTCGCAGTGTGTTATTCGGTTCTCTCTCTCTCTCTAGTTTCTTTTTATGAGCTCTTTTTTAAATTTTGACAGAAAAGGAAACTTTTCAAGAAATATTTACTTTTCGTTGGGGAGGAGAATAAAACTTTGAAAAAGTATATATTATTCATAAATGTTGATCATGTTCAAGAAGACAAAGTTCTCCCCTTTCTTCTCATTTCAACAATGCATTGTAAGAGACTTTTATTAGTATTTCTTTGTTTTTATTTTCTTTCCTTCTTTTTTGTCACTGAAATGAAATTTTTTGGGAGATTTCCTCTGAGATTAAAACACCATAAGGTTGAGTTGAATAAAGATCTGGTAGAAGTAATGAAACAGAAAGCAAGCAAGGAGGGACACAATGCAAAATACATCAGGGGACGAACGCTACAGAGAGAGTGCAGCTGGGACGCACGCTGACTTTGCCTTTCCTTTTTTCAATTTAATTTTTATGTCAACGGGGAGAGCGAGAGAGAAATGAGTGGCATGCTACACCACTCTGTGCGCTGGGGCAAACCACTTCACTTTATGATATAGTTCATGTAATTACCGAAATCTCGATTAGCGTATTTTCCATTTTGAAAGGATAGAGCAAGCGAGTAGATGATAAGTGCAATTTAATTGTCCTCCTCTTCATCTCTTCAAAAATTTAATTAGTGCTAACTAATTTTAAAGACAGTAAAATGTGTCTTAATTACTACTTGGCATGTCGCACCACTTGTTCTGTGTGCCTGTAATTTAACGTGCTTGTGACCTACTCAGCCTGTCTCTGCACACTCCAAACGGTTCAGTTTTTCAATCTGTGTGAGAAAACCCTAGTTTAGGGAGTTGAAAACAAAACAACTCAAATACTTTAATTTGTGACAAGTAAATACGAATTTTTTGTTAGGTACTCTGCTCATTGTACACTTATTTCGAATGAATGCTCACCTGCTCACTTTATCAGTGAGATTGGGTAATTAGGCCCATATTTCAAAATAAAAATTGAAGGGTAACAAATGCACGCTTGCGAGGAAGCAAAATGATAATAATATGTTGATGATGAGGATGGCCTATCGTGGTCGACTGTAGCATAATGACAAGAAGAAATGATGCACCTTTATCACATACTCTCGACTTTTACACCACTGCTGACGTCTCAACTTGCTCATTATTGTTTTGTATGTATCACTTTTATCTCGCTCTTTTATCGCTTTTGCTTATACCCTGTCCTTAATTTCTATCAGAACAAGAAGTTGTGTGTGAATTGAAGGGAGGGTGAAGGGAAAAGTATGAAGTTATGTACAAAGCATGACAATAATATCGTTTTCACCAACTTAATTAAGTTTCAACTTTAATAAAATAATATTAATTCTAATCATAATCATTTCTACGCATTTATCTTTGGCTCAAATCGTTTACCTATCGACGTTTTATTTCTTTATTTTTTTCAACTGCTCTTTCTTTCCCGTAAGAATTATTAAATTACATGTGATTATTTATACATTATTATTTGTACAGATATGCGTGAGCTCAAAATGTGTTCATTATTTGAATGCTCTGCCTGCTTATATTATTTTAGAAACCACGGGCTTATTGCTGTCGTGATGTGATCATTCTTATCAGAATGTAAAATCCATCACGAAAAGCATCACGTACTACAAAAACTCTGCATTGTACAGGAAGGTATTTTTTCAACAAAAATAACCAAAGGAGCGTCGAATGAGAGGAGATGAAGAAAAGAGAAAATAATTTGTATCATTTATTTATTTTTTATTTTTCTTGACATTTAATTTTTTTGAAAAACTGCATTAAGCTTTATCATTGCCATCAAGCTCCATACTTTTATTTTTTCACTACTTTTCGAAACAGTTCGTGTCAATCGAAATATTTTTGTATTGGACATGATCATTGATGACCACTTTCACAAGGACCTGTTTCCGGATTTAAAAATATACTTTTCTAAATACATATATGTACCAAGCATAGATTCTTGGCGAATTGCACATTCTTCGCATCCCACTCAACTCAACGTTTGCATACTTAACATACTTTTGGTCTCTATCCTTTACGTCATTATCTTGGTGCAATATGCCTATTGTATCAATAATATCTTCATGGTTTGTTTTGATGTCTTTACATAAATGTGAATGTGCATCTAGGAAATCTAAAATTTTACAAGGATTTTGTTTTTTACGAGTGTAATTTGAAGATGGTTTGTTTTGTTGGGTGATGCTACCATAATCATATCAACATCATCATCATCATAAACCCTAAAAATATTATGTATATGAGTAGATGCAGTCGTAAAAGCATGACCTGGTTTGGCAGCAAAAACCAGGAAAGAAAAGTTCTACTAGGTTTATGGTTATAACATCACGAGTAATTTGGTTTTGTGCGTCTCCTTATTTCGGTGTTATTATTGACGTTCCGTCCATCATTCCAGCAAACATTCTTCAAAACGCCTACCCATAATGTGTGTGCACCCACTCTCATTTCCACACAACCGTGAACAAGTTTCCTTTCTCTGGAATGTGTTGCTGGAGAACTGGAAGAATTCTTCTTATCATACCCTACCATACATTCAACATGATGACAGTCGTAGTGGAAGTAGTATAGAACGGTCTTTTATTACTCCGTGTTCGTGTTCGGCTTCCTTCCGACAAGCAGTCGAGAACGAGCTCCTCCAAGTTCGTGGCGCTATACCAACCACCACCACCATCATCACCACACACACCGCACCGCCAAAAAAATTGTCTCCCAGTGTAGCGAACGTTTTACTCAGTTAAATACAACAAGTAAAAAGGTATTGACATGAAAGTAGACGGCTATATAATATTTGTCCGTTCGCCTTCTTCACATCTCCCCTCTTTTCAGCATACAATAACGACCAAAAACGAACACGTATAATAAAAAATCGTTGAAAGCCCAATAACAATATTGCACAATATAGTTGCACACGAGCGTGATACATTCTGCTTTAGCATTAGTACGTGTGGTATATTCTCCAGAATGGGTTTCTATCACTCCACTCATACCCTCCATCTCGAGCGAAATAGGAATTTGGAAAAGTAGCAGAGAAAACGTTATAGTTCTTATTGTAGTGCAATACTTGTAATGCAGTGCAACCACCAGAGGCATCGTAGAATGCACACGAGTTAAGCACAAGTATTCGGATCGTTGTTTTGTTGTCGTTGTCGGGTAGTTTGGTTTGGCGTGGTAGCTCTTTCTCTCTCCCCGAAAAAGCAACAAGAGAAAAGGATAAAAGAGGGAAATGTTTTACCAAGGTACGATACTCTACCAAAGCTCTCACTCTGCTATCGTATCTCAGTCATGCTTTACTAGAGGAGAAACTGTAAAAGCTTTCTTTTTCCACTCACTCCCTTCTTCCCTCCACTCGGTCGACCGAAACTAGGGAAAATAATAATACTGAGCATGAAAAGACAAGTATAATGCATACATTTCGTTTCTTGTTACGTTTGCTATTGGAAACATTCATATAGCTGTGGGTCGGTTTCCTCTCTTTCTCTATCATTTTATATGGATATACCGATTCCAGCCTTTTCTTCCCATTTCCCCATGTAGAACTTTGCACTGTACACTTGCTCCGGGTAACGTTTTATTTAGAGAATTGCATTTTTTGAGCGAGCCAGACTGAATTTTAAATAAATGGCTTGAGCTTATGCTGCCCTCCAAAATTATAATATGGAGCTACTGCTGCACTGCTCTGCCTTCTGCACTCTAATCTAAATTGCGTTCATTTTACACATTCACATTATTCCGACATAATAATAATATGCGTGTTCAAGTGCAATATAAAGTAGTTGTTATATCATATACATGAACATGATGATTTCTGGAGGAAAAAAGTAGTACGGTGGTTGTAGGAAGGAGAGGTTACACTTAAATTGCACTAGCACCACCGCACTTCACTAATCAGTATGTAAGCTGTATACTGCTTTCTAACCCCCTCCTTCTTTAATAATAGACCACATTACACAGTTTACAATAAAATATCTTATCTAAATTTTTCATGAAAATGCAACGTGCTCAATTTTCAAAACCATAAAACATCCCCGTTTTGAAGAGAATACATTGAAAATAACCAAAGAATTTCCCTCATAATTATTATTACTATCTGCAAAGTAAAATACTATAGCCCATTTGTTTTTTTCTGTTCCTGGCTCTCTGCAACAGTCGTTTTATTTTTCAATTGTTCATGAATGAGGGAGCGTGGACCACCTAGCCTGCTCCAAAATGATGGTGTAAAAATAGTCCGAAAAATAAGAAAAATTCGTTTAAAAACTATTCTGGAATAAGTGCAAAGTAAAAATATGAAATGAATTGCAGGATTTAAATACAAGTTATTGTCACAAGCCCAAGTGTAGCACTTTTGCTGGCTTATTGTAACTATCAAGTGTAGAGAACGTGGTTTTGACAGGCAACTAAACATCGAGTGGAAACTGTACTTGACTACATGACAATGGCATTCCACAGAGCTTGTTTGAATAAAAGTTTCGGACAGGACGTCTAATAATAATGTAACAATAGTTGACTAGCTGAGACAATAATTATTACAATCAAGAGATGCATTTTTGTAGAATGACTCTTTTACATCTGCAGCAGATCATCTGCTTGTGGTATTTCGTGCTCCTGACTGTCTAATATAATATAATAGTAAATTAAGACCCACCAAGCAGCGCCTACGAAACATGGTTATGACATTCAAGTAAGAAGTTTTACAATTAAAATGATTTTAGTTGCGTTCCAAAAAGGAAATGAATGTGCATGTGTTAATGAAGAAAATAGTAGACGCAGGACGCAGTGTTTGTACGCTTCTCCTTCAATACGAACAATGATTTTGCACGGTTATGCATATTATGTATGTAGGTACATGTTCACTCGTGGGTTATTGACACATAAGCCATTTATTACAAAAGGAATGTATGCATTATTATTATGTTATCTTTTACTGTCTTTATTTCTTCAAATAAGATCGAAAAGAAGCCATGCAAGGCGCAAAGGTTGAGGAGCAGCGGATAAGACAGGCATCAAGAATTTTCAGCTATTCCTCCCATTTAATATTTGTTGTATGTGTGTACGTAATAATAATCAAAGTTACTCAGCGATGCTGCTTCAGTGTGTGAAGAAGGAGGAAAAAGGTATCCGCGGTCGGACAAGTCTCGTCTTCTTAAGTAATACCTGCCTCTCTACCTCACGGCCTACAACTACTGAACAGTCGGCCTACACAAATAACGTATTTTTCTCCTTTCTCAGACAGGTGAGGTATACAAAATACAAAGTTGAAGTTGAAGCTTGACAGGCTGGCAGAATCAACTATATACAATGAAGCACAAAGACGAGTGAAGAAGTTCTAAGAGGAATGGATTTCTGTATATAAAGTATTTAATACAGTTTTTCTCTTCTTTCCATTTTCCTTCTTTCGCACCTTTTCCTTCATTTCATTTCATCGTAAGCAAAGTAGGCAAATATTTAATATCCTGTTTTCTGTTGCGAGGCTTAGCGGATTCCAATTTTTCCGTCTTTTCCTATTTTCAGACGCTTCCAATTTATGTCTTGGTTGAAGTTCCAAAAGGTAGAACGTTTAGAAAAATGACCAACCGTTCATTTTTTTTCATTTTCATCTCTCTGTTCACTTGCAACACGGGGAAAAGGTGTATTTTTCTTTTCTCGAAAGAAAAAGGAAGCTAAGGAAATAGAAAGGTAAGTAACCGACAAAAATTTTCTAGCCTGGTGATGATGATCGTGATGATGATACTTCACTCACACAGGTACGAAAGAATCCCTTGTGATTGTTATAATAACCCTGCGCTGCTCGAATCCATACCAGTTTACATGAAAGCTCTCCTCTGGGAATACATTTGTATCTATCTAACCATTTTCCTGTGGACTGGCAAAGATTGTTGAGATTTATTTTTAAACCCGGTTTTCAGTTTCAACCATGAGAGTCCATGATCGTAATAAACGTAACGATAATAATAACAACGATAAAATATGAACGATTCATCTAATTTTTCAGGTCTCTGGCTTTGAATTTTTCTCACTCCTTCCTGCCTTTTTTATTTCTTGTCGGTTTCATTTGGTCGTTAATAATCATAATTTTGGTATGTTTTCTTTGTGGCATCATTCAAAAGTCAGATTTGCTTATGTTTTATATCATTTTCTGCAAGTCGAAAGTGTTCTTGCACTCAACCGTCTCACTTGACTTCATAACTGAAATTTAATGAGTAATGAAGATGGATGTGATGTTGGTAAGTGTATTTTTTTACAAAAATCAAATTCAAGCCGGTAAAATAATTAAATTTTGCTTCTGGCGCTTACTAATCATATTAACGATTAGCACATAGCATTGTAAATGACAAGAAAAGAGATTTATGAAACTAGCTTTTTAAATCGGAATCGAAACCAGTGTGATTTAAAATACTTGAACTATTTCGTTCACGCGGAATGAACTCTACAGACAAATTCAATTTAAATCAAAAATATAAAGCAACAACACATGTGAACTTGGTACAGTGGCCCCGACCAAATGGCAGTCACTAACTTATGAGGATGTCGCTTACTCGAGAATTTTCTGGTTAAAGAAGACGTTTGAATGAAACAAGTCGTCGTGGCTTGACTTTTTTAAGTAGGTTGAAAATGTTCTCATTTTCCTTTTAAAATGTTATGATGATTATGTTCCTATTCACCATTGTTGTCGTAACATGATTTAGTGCAATGTACCGCACCATTTTTATACTCTCTCACCAAATATGACTGCTTCAAATTGTGTATAGCAATGGGCGATGGTCGTTGGTTATTACTATTATCGTTAGTATCCAAGAAAAACTTGATTTGACTTATGAGAATGGGTTTTACCTGATACATTATTGCTATAATGACCAATATAGTGTGCAAACACATTTCAATATTAGGTATATTTAAGGATCTAACTTTAACTCTGCAATGTAAACTGTAAAGTTTTGCAGAAAATATAACTTGCGCATAATGTAACAACAATTATTGCAAAATACGAACAATGCAATGTACTACAAGATGTATCTATGATTATGTTTGTAAAGCAAAAAGCATAATTCTTTTGCCAAGAAAAATAAAATTTCTGCACACAACGGTGCGTTGCTTACCTGTTAGAGCTATCGCAATTATCCAAGATGGTATTCTTGTCATTTTTAAAAATATATTATATTTTATGTAGAAAAAATAAAATTTATTTTGAAGGCTTATTTTCTGAAGAGTGAAGAGAATTTCTTTTGAAATCCCTCTGAAGAATTTTGCACAAAAGTGTCAATCTGAACACCTCTCGGTCAACTGTATTTATTACGTTTTATGACGAAGAATGATTCATATCAGAATGAATGTGTCATCTCATAAGATCATCATTTCCGTGTACTCTGCATACAAAACACTACCATGCACACACTTAACCCCGTGTTACTCACTCGTTTCTTCTATACATTCACATTCACCTGCCTTTTTCGCTTAAGACGTTGCTATTCCGCTTTCCAGAAAAAACGACACAAACAAGTCACAATCTTCAGTTTTTAACCTTTGACTTTTCTTTCTACTTACTCCATTCATCCGGGGCACTTACTCAACTTTGCACACCAAAGGTGATCTTGCGTAATTACGTTTTATATTCCACGTTCCGTTATCTCAACCAGCCATCCAAGCCGATTTTTTTATGTCAAAAAGCTTCACTCTAAAAAATTGACTGAATTAAAATATTTTAATAACAACAGAAACCGGGACTAATTCACCCTTGTCAAGCGTTTACATATATGCAAATGTTTTCCAAACAACAACACGGTAAAGTTCGCTGCACTCTATTGCTTGCTTTGACGGTCGTGAGCAGGATCCTTCTGCTTTCAGTATCAAATACAAACTAAATTGCCAGCCATCCTCGTCCAACTTCAACTTCTGTCACTTTTTGTGCCACCCAGCTAACCAACAACGCTTACATACATACATAACTTTTAGCTACATGTAATAGTAATAACAATCCATCCTTAGACAGAACTCATTTCATACGGGATTTCATATCAAATACTCTTTACGTGGACGCTCACACTAACAAATGCTTATAAGAACGCTAACGCATCAACATTGCTCAGCTTGCATTTTATATAGACCTTAACACGAGTTATTTCGTTGCAAGCATCATCTTTGTTCATGTGTGCCACACTGCATTACTAGTATTATCCTGCTAACTCTACTCCACTCCATTCGTATGCTTAAAGCATAATATTCTTCTTTTATTTTTTTCCATTCTCAGGCTTCCCACCGACTCGCAATCCATTGCTTTGGTTCTCCGTTCTCCTATGTCCATGTTCAGAATTGCTTTTTATATATAGAGCTTGCTAAACGTGTTCTATCTTTTCAGTTTCTTCCCTTTCACAGCTTTTTCTTCATCAGCTTCTCGTTTGTTTCACTCAACTTCAACCCTGCTGTTGGCTGTTGCCAATGCTTCTGCATTTTATTGCAGTGCATTGGTTTTCTCGCAACAGCATTCGAAATGTTTCATGAACATAAAAACTTTGAGAACCGAACAAAGTGGGAGCTGACTCTCTGCTTTCCTTCGTTCCCATTTCTTCACCTTTTTTACATTACCCGACTCTCGACTCTCGTTCTAAGTCAACGGAGACTTTGTGCCAGTTTTGTGTGCAGCAATGTTCTCATTTTGTCTCTGTGTTGAATCGCATTGCATTTGTATTGATGCTTTCTATTGTGTAACCTTAAAAAGTCTATACATTGTTGAGAAGGGAAAGAGGAGCGTAGCAAAACCAAGACGAGAAGAAACAACAAAGTCGACAAAGAAGCGTGTAAGAAATAAAAAATTATTAGAATGATGCGTTCTCCTCTGCGTTTGCATGTAAATTCACAATCGCTTGGTCCTACCCTCGTTCGTTCGCAGCTTCGCTTCTCGCACTTTTATCCGATTGCGAGTGACTTGATATAAAATATTCTGTACGTTAAAGGGAGTAAATAAGTTTGCTGACTTAAACAAGAGTTGGGTAAAAACACAAGTTGAATGTTTCATGTAAATAACGATAGGGGCCAGTAAGTAGTGTGCAATTGTAATTGTCTATGCAAACTCCGATCCCATCAACATTACTTTCTTTCTCCATTACGAATGAAAGGGTTGTCTCTACTCCTTCCGTCTTTCAACTTTGTTCTTTCTTCTTTTCAAAATCTAATTTCAATCCGTAGGATTTACCTTGACTCTATACAACCAACATATATTTTATGTACATGCTGCTAGGATTGATTGCAGAACGAGGGGATGCCACTAATCCGATACCTTTGCATGTAGCTCCCCCTGCATGTTCCTGCTAAAATACTCACCGTATCCTTGCTCGTCGTCATCAACTCCACTCCACCACAATCACAATCATCCTTTCTCATCATCGTCTTGTAATCAAGTGGTGCTGTGAGCTTTAGCACAAGAAGTTTCTTCTATTCTCTTAAGTGTCTGTGTGCCTCTATCATGATGCTTCCCGAAAACCACTTGAATTTAGTCACTACTGAATTTGAGCTAGAGTCGCATCCCCTATTTTTTCTATTGCTAAAACATTTCTTCTTTCCTCGTCTCATCCAACATTCTTGGCTTTTGCAGGTCTCTTGAGAGAATGACGATGCCTTTGACAGTTGAGAGAGTATATAGTATATAACAATGCAGCTCAACTAAAAGCCAGTGGATAATATAAAATGCAATACTTCACACATTCGTAATATGTAGACATTTGCCTCACACATTCTGATCACAAGATGTTAATGCGGTGTAATATAATTTTTTGCTGCTTTTGGCCATCTCAAGGAATTATAATAATTATAGCAGTGCTGGATTAAAAGCAAAAGATGGAAAAATTTGGAACTCTAGCCAAAATGTCAAAGTCAGTTTACATGACCATTTAGAAATATGTACGTGCGCTTACTGATGGTGTGACTAAACAACTAACAGTTAAAAAGCACTAATAAGAACGGACCAGAAATTTCAACTACAGTGAGGGAGTTTTAATTTTGTTTCGAAGAAAATATTGGGGAAAATTGCATGAGAATAAAGAGAGAAGAAAACGCCAACAGACTAAAGAAGCTTAGCACGTCATCTACTCACGAACTGACATACTAGAAATAACGAGTTGTGGATGTGGAGTAATATAAATTTGCTTGACTTGCGTTGGCTGGCTCCGGCTTCGCATATTTTCTTACTTTTTAAATAAATTATTTCTTTTCCATTTTTCATTACACTCATCGTTATCATATCAATATCACATCACACTGATTACAAAATAATTTATGTTTTCATATTTTGCTTCGAAGATAATATAAGTTATCAAAAATAAAATGAGTTTCGATTGCTGAGTTGTGTGTAAATGCACTCATCATTAGAAAAATGTAATAAACGTGTGTTTACCATGTCCACAGGCATGTCATTTCATGTCGCTGTTTTCTATGTAAACAAATAAAGTTAGGTTTTATAGAATAGTTCTGAATAACTACATTATGCATATGCTTATATAAAAAAAACAGATCGAGTGGAACAGAGATAACTTTTCTGCGAAATGATGTAGAAAGAAAGAGACTGGGACTGACTCAATCTGACTGAGTTGCTTTTTTATGTTGCCAATAATGTAACTGTGATATTTCTCTGGTACGATATATAAATAAATTGGTAATAAAAATGCGTATGGTATATATATAGATTTGTAGTTTGCGAGACGCTTACCAACGCATCCAAGGCATTCCTGCTATTAGTATAGATGAATATTATGAACGGTTTCAAACATTGTGGCAGCCGCTTGGCTTGTTGGCTTAACGCTACCACCTCTGTCTGAAACACAAAGTCGGTTCCAAGAGGCATTGCTTGTTCCCGGTACTCGATCTCGTGGTAGATTGTAGAAGCACAGCCGGTTCTATCATTTTCCATAGATTCCACTTATTCATAAGAAGATGGACAAGCTGGATACAGAGTTGATAGTTTCTTATGGAAAGTACATCTCGCCTCTATAGCTCAGCTGGTTAGAGTGTCAGTCTCATAATCTGAAGGTCGTGAGTTCGATCCTCACTAGGGGCATCTACTTTTTGCTAGCAGGTTTTCAAACATGTTCTCAATGTTCTCCTAAACAATTTGTGTACTTTGAGTATAATTGAATAATGTAAGTATAAAAATATCTATTTTTCTTTTTTTTCTCGCCAAACGTTGCTTCTTTCTTAACCATATACACTGCAATAACACTTCGGCACTGCTCAGAGTCTATTACTGATGACCATTCTTCCATTATTTCTAAAAGCATAAATGTTGTGTCTCTTGCCGACGACTCAATCACTGAGAAGCAAGAGAGCAGCGGGCGTAAGGGCAAAGCGAGACAAAGGTTTTTGCTCTTCGCTCTTCGTCAAACAACTAATTTTATTGTGTTAATTAGCTTCTAATTAAGTCATTGGCTCGGCTCAACTGGTACGAGGCATCCAACAATCCAATCCGAAACAAGAAAAATCGATGGAACATCTCTGACATCACTGAGTACCATCGGGTTGCTGTAATTAAACTCATTTTCCTTCACGAGAGTCTCGAGCATGTCCAGGAACTCTAGACAAAAATAATCATCCTGAAAATCGAGGTGAGAGTCGCTTTGCTCATTTTGCCAGAGAGCCTGAATAATCAATGCCACAACCGTTTCTTCGTCCAGAGACAGAATCCCACCCGAAATCGATCTGTAGAGATTCCTCAACTGGATTCGGTGACCTGCTCAAAGCGACCCGAACGCAATGAACTCGTCCACGGATAGCTTTTGGTGACACTCGTTTTGCCTTGCAATCACTTGATTCTGTGTGTGACCTGTGGACTCCAGATTTCTCTGAAGTGCGAGGTACGGAGAGTAGTTGGAGGTATGCCCCAATTAAAAGGTACAAACTTTCTGAACGCTTCCAACGGTCTCTGGCCACCCTTGTCGACGCTGGTAGCGGTAAAAGCATTGAAGTCCATTGTTGATAACGAAATTTTCCTCTCTAGAAATGAATACGTTTTTATTTTTATAATTCAAGGTTGAAGACTTTTGGAGACATTTGCTGCCGAGGCAGACAACATCGCTTGGTGAAACATCGCTGTAGCCGTTTATCTTGGTGTAATCAGGTTTTCACGACTAGATTGATATTTGGAGGGGTTTCGCCCATCAGTTCATACTTCAGCATGGCCAAGTTCTCCCGCCAGTCTGCGATCTCCTGTGGAATGCACAGTTCAAAAAAAATCGCATCTCGCCATGCCTCATAATCAGGCAATATTTTCTCATACACAGGTAATCGTTTTATTTGGTTGTAATCTTTCTTCAGAGCGCCTTTTTCACAGCCTTCTTTGCATTGTCTACTTCTCCAAGTAGTTTTACTGCAGAAACAATTTGTTGCTTCTATTTTTCGTTGCAGCGCTTCGCAACATTCCCTTGCATTTCGAACCTCCTGGAACTTCCTTTGAGTTTCCCTTTCAATGTCCTCGAGTATCCTTTGCTTGAGCCTGATCATGTCTGGATTTTGTCGAGCAAATGCTGCAGCAAAAGTCTCCTCGTTAACTTCAAATGTCGCCAACACTTCCTGAGACTGTGAAGCCCTGACGTCTCTGGCTTTGAAGTAGTCCAAAATCTCCTTCAGCAACTCAATATCCTCCTTGTGAGGAAGCAGCAGTTTCTCGAAGGTTTCTCTTGTGACGCCCGATTTGTATTCCAGAAGCAAAGGATGTCTCCTTGCGGTCAACTTGTCCAGTTCCTGGTGCGTACTTAAAGTGTTGTGATCATTGGTGGTAAGTACGTTGCCATATTCCGGATTTGTCTGGAAGGAGTCGAGTTCAGCGTCCAGCCATGGAACTTGGTGATTCAAGTCCTGGAGAAATTCTTCTTCCGAGTGTTGGATTACTTCTCCAGAGTTGTAACTGGAACCGGAGTCACAATTGCATATCATTTTATTCCACTGGGACTTCGCAGTGCCTGTGGCTTGCTTCATTGTGGAGAGTGTGTGGTTCATCGATAGCTCTTTCCAAAATCGAATCTCTGGAGACTCCTCGTCCTTGTTGCTATTGGCAATCCGATTCAGCTTGACAATCATGCGCCCAATCTTTACTCGCATTTGTGAGGCCACATCCAGATTCATTGGAGTGGTATTAATT
>VYYJ01004312.1:0-13738 GCA_021029165.1 Cyphoderus albinus
TCGCAATAATCGATTTGATAGTATTGTACAATTAGTTAATTAAAATTAAGAGATATTTACCATGCGTCTCCTGGTCAGTAACAAAGTAACAATGTATTAGATAGAGAACAAGAGAACAGCAGAGAGCAGAGCATTAATAGAGAAAACCGGCAACGCGGCACAGATCTGAACCAGAACCAGACAGTCGACGTCGAAGTCATCCACTTTCACATCTACCTGAGTGCATTTACATCTCTCTGTAGTAAACGTGAATGTTGTGTTGTTACCTGTTTTATCTTCGCCGTTACAGCTCTTAATAATTAAATACACATACCAATCAAAAAAATAAAACAAAGTTAAGTTACATTTAACAAGGTTTATTTTGTGCGCAAATCTCATAATGTTAACCATATGTTAAGGCTAAGGCGAAGTTCGCCTGGCGAACTATCATTATTCATTATCAATATTTTACAACATCAGCTATACCTTTTTTTGCTGACAGCAGCTAACAACAGCTCACTTCTATTTGCCAACGCCAACTTGCTGGTGGTAAGTAATGATACGACGACCAATTTTTAACTTATAATGAAAACCTAATTATCATCCAGAATGAACACCTTTCATTTTACGTACGGGGTTGGGTTGACCTGACCTGACCCCTTATCTTGTCTTCGTAAAAGTGCTGACTTCAGTAAAAAGTGCATGACATGACATGTATGTAGTCATTCCAGCAGAATGCAGTCATTTTACATTAATGCAGTATGAGACTATGACTTGTTTGTGGCAATGTCTTGAAACTTTAGTTTTTGTTTGTTAATCAGCTCAGTTAATTAATTTCGTAATACTATGATTGTTGTTTCATCATTTTAGGTTTGGCGTTTGATTGAAAGTGAAGATCATCCGCTGTCCCTGTGCATTTTTAGTCTCCACAGCCAAACATGCCTGAAAGTCAACAAGGAAATGGAGTTTCGAGCAATGCTCCAGAGGTAACTTTGCAACTTTGCATTTGAGACTATTGACTATGTACAAAAGTTAAATGTCGACCATTCCTATAATTGATTTAAAAATCACTTAAAATTCTTGCAGGGGAAAGATGCCAATCGTTTGGTGTCATTTTACCAGATGACTGAAGCAAAGGCTAAGGAAACGTTGAAAAATGAATCCCTCAGCAAAGATCTGTTTGAAGCGATTAATTTGGTAAATCCAGTGAATTATTTTAATACATACATAGTTGCAATGCAATTCATTGTTAAACATATGATGATGTATATCCAGTGTTTTAAATACTATTTTCTTATTCTCTTTGACACTCTTCAATTTAACCATCGTAGTACTCTTCGTTTAGTTCGAAGGAACCGTCCAAAAAGGCTTCCAATTTAATTTATAACCTGGTCGGGAAACTGAAGCCAAGCATTAGGAACCATATGAAATTTCTTGTCGAGGGCATTGTAAAAAATGAATTGGACAGCGAGCAGAGAGTAAATGGTAGGTAGCTATTTAACGAATAAAATTAACTATACCTCAAGCCGTTTCAAATCTGAGATTGGAAATAAACTCTTCTGAATTGTTTGCCTAGCTGCTGTTAAGTATCTCATAGACCATTTAGCTGATAACCAGCTGAACCTAGAAGCCTTCAGAGAGGCTTGTGGTGTTGGAATCGTTGTAACAGATGAAGATATCGAACAACTTGTTAAAGAAGCAATAACAAAATATCAAGCGGAAATCTTGGAGAAGAGGTAATTAATTATATCGTTGAATATCTCGTCACCGGCAAATGTATTTTATTGCCTGTAAATGCTGCACATTAAAAAGAGGTTTAGTTTAGTTCCAAAATCTTGTAAAAAGTGCCAACTTCTATACCACTCGTACTCGTACAGGTATCGCTTCAACGTAGGTGCCTTAATGACATTTATTCGAGGGGTGCCCAAAATGCAGTGGGCTGATGGAAGCAAAGTTAAGAACGAAATTGACCAACAAATTAGAATATTGTTGGGTCCTAAAACTGAAGAAGATCTTAGACCTGCTGCCCCAGAGCCTAAAAAGAAAGGGAAAGAAGCGAAACCTGCCACTGTCAACAAGGTGCCTGTTGAAAAGACTTCCAGTAAGTTAAGACTTAAAAATAATTGTTCAAACATGAGGATGTAGGATTGGCCATATTTTGTTACAACACCTTGTTGATATGCAGAGCCGGAGGAAGTGCTGTCAACAGAGGAGTCCAGAATGCAAGTTTTGCGAGGCCTGCCTTTTCATTTACCGGGAAAGAATTTTACTACTGACGGTTATCCTACCTCAGCAAATGTGCTAGCCATGCTGGCTGACCACGTAAAACGTATCAGTGGCCAAGTAATGAGTTAATTAAATCCATTCTGTTCCGTACAATTGCATTTCAAAATGATAGAAAAATTGTAACCTCAATTTCTTAACTAGGTCCGAACAAGATTTCCCCCTGAACCCAACGGGATACTGCACATTGGTCACGCAAAAGCTATTAACATCAACTTTGGGTATGCGAAGGCACATAATGGCGTTTGTTTCTTGCGGTATGACGACACAAATCCCGAGAAAGAAGAAGAGCGATTTTTTAGGAGCATTAAAGATATGGTCGAGTGGTTAGGTAAGAATAAACGTAGAGAATCATCGGTTGACAAATTTTTTTCAATAATCCATTCGAAACTAATATCTGATAAGGATAATTAATTTCCACTTTTATTTATAGGTTATACACCGTATAAAATAACTCATTCTTCGGACTACTTTCAAGAATTGTACGATTTCGCTGTTGTGCTGATAAAGAAAGGACTAGCTTATGTTTGTCACCAAACCGCGGAGGAGGTCAAAGGATTTGATGCACCAGCTTCCCCCTACAGAGACAGAAGCGTATCAACTAATTTAGTTCTGTTTGAAGACATGAAAAATGGAATGTTTGCCGAAGGTGAAGCAACATTACGAATGAAAATAACCTTAGAGGAAGGGAAGAAAGATCCTGTTGCTTATCGGTATTTGAATATGCTCCAATCAGGATTCCAATAAGATCACTAAGGTTCAGTCAGTTTTATAAAGATTTCTTTATACAGAGTTCGATATGTGCCACATCCGAAGCAGGGCTCTAAGTGGTGTATTTACCCAACATATGACTTCACTCATTGCCTGGTAGATTCGTTGGAGGATATTACACACTCCATGTGCACGAAAGAGTTTCAAAATCGTAGGTCATCTTACTATTGGTTATGCGAATCTGTGGACACCTACGTACCAGTTCAATGGGAATACGGTCGATTAAACATGGCGTACACTGTTGTTTCAAAACGTAAAATTGCTAAGTTGATCGAGGAGAAAAAAGTCGAGGGTTAGTTACAATGAAAATTGAAAAAAACTGCAGAATTTATTGACTAGACGATGTTATTTACGTAAGAACAATGTCTACAGATTGGGATGACCCCCGTTTATTTACGCTTCCTGCACTTCGGAGGCGTGGATTTCCTGCTGAAGCAGTGAATGAATTTTGCGTCAGAATGGGCATCACGGGTGCAACGATCATTGTAGAGCCTGAAATGCTGGAGGCATGTGTACGAGACAGATTAAATGTTACTGCATCTAGAACAATGGTAGTAATGGAACCAATTAAAGTGGTGCTGAACGGTTACACTGCAGCGAGCGATACATTAGAAGTTCCTGACTTTCCTTCTGTTGCTGATAGTGCTACTCACAAAATTGCCTTTCGAAATGTTATATATATAGACCAAGATGATTTTAGAGAGGTATGACTTTACCTATAATATTTAAATTGATTATTGTTTGTACGAACTGTCGTAATCTTTGATAATTTCAACTGATTTTCTCAGAAAGCTGACAAAGATTACAAGAGGTTTGCAATAAATCAACCAGTTGGGCTCCGACATGCCGGTATAGTGATAACGTTCCAAGATATGGTTCGCCGGCCGGATGGGTCCATAGAATCGATAAATGTTAAAGCTGAGAATGTGTCGAATGCGCCTAAACCGAAAGGCTTCATACACTGGGTGAGTAATCCAGTGGAGGTTGAAGTTCGGCTGTATGAGCGTTTGTAAGTTCTGCTATTTTTTTTAAATTTAAAATATAACAGCTTTGTAGCTCCAGATTGCAAATTATATATATTCTTGCCTTCATGGTTTTTAATAGATTTAAGCATAAAAACCCAGAGGACCAAACTCAAGTTCCAAATGGATTTATCTCAGACTGCAATGATAATACTTTAGTTGTAAAGGAGGCACTGGCTGACAGGCATGTTCTTGGCAGCAAACCATTAACCCGATTTCAATTCGAACGAGTTGGGTTCTTTTCAGTGGATTTCGATACAACACCACAAAAGGTACAATACATTTAAATTCATAGGAAGTCCTGAATTTATTTTTGGGCAATAATAGTATTCTAAAATTAAAACTTCTTCCCTTTTGTACTTCAGATGATATTTAACCGAACTGTTACATTGAAGGAAGACAACAAAAAGACATAATGGCAATTCTCGGTAAGAATCATGCTTACCTTATACAGAGACTGCTGGTTTGTTGCGAATAGTATATAACTAATGTATGCGAGTAAAGCCAAAAGCTGTATGAAGGTATGCTAAAGTGTGAACCATAATAAATGATCAATGTAAAACTAACGGCAAATCAATCATAATTCTGACGAATTACATTTTTATAATTTGTTATTCATCTCGAGTGTCATTGTCATTTTACAATTATACAAAATCAACGTTGATGCATAATCACAACATAAAACTGGAATTTTATGGTACTCCTTTCGCGATTGCTATAATTCGAGGTGGAGGTAATTCATATCGAAAACTACATACTACTTTTGAAAACGAAACTCGTTATAATACACTTCTCATACAAACCTGAGTGAGAACCAACTAATGAGATAATATAAAAGTCTATTATAAAAATAATTTTGGATTGCCATCTGCATAGAATATTTATTGCAAAAGTCAAACATTTTCGAGACCTAGTCTGAAAGCTTTTTAAAGCATTAAGTTAGGCAATCAGAGCTTATAGTATTTAGTATTCATTATTTGTACAGTAAATAGTAAATATCATGAACAATTGTGATTTCCCCATTTATGGAACAAGTCTTTATGATTCTTTCTTTTGCTACATTCAAGTGTAGGCAATTTTAATTGTGCATAGGAGCCGTATTATGTTTACATTATAATTTAGGATTATCCTCCAATTTTTTCCAGACGACCTGCCGAAATAAAAAAATATGTCCATAAGAAAATCTGTAGAAAGATACAAGGATGAATCTCAGAGACTTGAAATGCTCTTTCTTACATTACACATTTGGCGAACCAATGCTTTCTCCTGATCTCCAATGTCATCGTCCTCCAAACCTTGGCACACTTGTAGTACCTGAAGTGCATTCAGGACCGATTCTGGGCATTGCACGGTTTCTTGCTTCTCTAATTCACTTACACGACGCTCTAGACGTCGGACATACTCTACAATTTGACCTAAAGAAAGTCATATACAAGTTGTTATATTGGTTAATCATGCTGATTTAATCAGTGATTAAATGTGGATTGTAACCAAGTCTCTAGAGTACACTTACTGCTCAAAATGTTTCTTTCTCTTGCCAACTCCTCCCTGTAAGCGTTACTGCTACTTGCAGGCGGTTGAGGACAATTTAGTAACATTGCTTGAATTACTTAATGTGGATTCACTTGCAGTAGAATTGTGACTGTTGTATTCTTCAACTGGATTTGTACCAGAGCTACTCCCATCTCCGTCGTCTCTCCGGATGGTGGCTCCACACTGGCTGCATGCATTTTGGTTTCTTTCTTCATCCAGATAAAGACATAACTCCTAAATTATCAACAAAATTTAACGTAACGTAAATCGTTATTTGAAGCGGAAACTATACGGTTGCTTTTACAACATGAATACCTTGAGCTCTTGATTGTCCGACAAAAGTTGTTGTTGTTTTGTGTCCAAATCTCGAAGCTTGGATTGATAAGCAGCCACCTCCTGTCTCATTACCGATGCTGTATACCTTCCAAATCGTTGCCATTCTCGTGCTAACTTTCTCCCCTTCTGACGATCGTCATCGAGGAAGCAACAAAGATCACGAAGCTCTGCATTGTCTTCTTCCAATCGTGTGGTTGTCGTCTTGAGATTCCCAATGTCAGAATTTTGTACCTGCAAAAACATTATTTTTGATATGACTAATTGTAAGATTATCAAATGAAAATTGCAGGTAAAAAAATCTATTTTGGTCATCAAAATATGCAAGGAAAATATAAGAGAAACATAACATTTTAAAACAAAAAGGATATCACGCCGCAATCAAGAGTTAACTCTCCATACTGGAGACTCCAGCTCATTGTAAAACTCAATGAGAAGATTTGTTGAAAGTCTTTAAATTGTCCCTTCATTCTTTTAATTCTACATACAAGTCTTTATTTAGGATTAGAAATTCTAATTTAGAATTTATGTACTTTTTAACAAGCAGATTCTTTTATATTTGAGAATAATGACTTTTAATCTGTCAGGAATGTACCACGGTTCGTTGCTCATCGGCCCCTGCAGTGTCTTTATAAGGCAAATGTGCAACCTGCAACCTGTGGGGTTTCTTTCGTACAAGAACAACAGAATCGGTAAGAAGTCGTTAAATTCACATGATAAGGTAAAAATGTTTCTTCGTGAAAATCTAGATTTGAAAACAATTAATGCGGGCTCGATTGGTATGATTAGGAGACTATGTTGGATTGAGATTTTACTGCATAGATTTTATTAGAGTTATACATTGCATTTGCAACTCGATGCAGTGTTCAAATTTCCATTTAATCTCAATTTGACTGCTGAGTGCTGAGTGCTGACATCCTCAACTCATTTTTGCGAATTAGCTTAACGTAAACCAAGAGTTTTATATATAAAAAATATTGCAAACCTGAATTCGATGATTAGCTTCCCTTATCATATGATTATGATCTGAAGCAAGCTTCAGCAAGTCTGATTCCAACTTCCGGACTCTTTGAACAAGCTCTGGGTGGCTGAGGCGTGATATGTCGGTAGGGCAAGAACGGATAGCTTTTGTGGACGCTGATGGTAATGGATTATTGAGATCATCGTGATTGCTTTGGTGCGTGTTGACGCTGGAACAGGATCCGCCGCTGCTGGGTGGATTCTGGAATACTCCGAATCCAGCCCCTACAGGCGGCATTCCACGTAAATCTTGTTGGTTAGGCGTGGACATTTCAATTTCAGTTGCGGTTTCTGTTGTAATTTATTTTGCCAATTTATCTTGGTCGGGATTTATTTAAGTTTAACTGACGTAATGTATGTAATTTATAGGGGGTATATTTTAGTTTAGTATTACATAGTAGTATACTGTGAGTTTTGAACACAAATGTAGATTTTAATCACATTCTTATCGTTATTAAAGTGTAGCTATAATTATTTTATGTTTATTTGTATTAAATTGAGTGTAAGTCCAATTTTTATGGATTCGCACTGATACTGATATGATTTAATTCACTGACTGACTAACCATTGATGGGTAAAGGCTGAGAAGCAATATGGTTTGCAAATAATTGTCCTAGCGCAGCGTATCAATTCAACCAAAGTGTAATATCTAGAATGTTAATTGCCACGAATAGTTGAGAAAGTAAGGTAGAGGCCGAAATTCATAAAAGTCGCTATAAAATTTTAACATGTCCTACTAGGGTGATTTAATAGTGTTAATGTGTCATACCACTGATATAATCGACTGATGACAAATGTTATCGCACATAACGTAGATGTAGATCATAGTCGAAGTAAAATCTCAAAGTTCAGCATGCTCATTTTGACAAAGCTTCTGGGCTTCAATCCGTTCATGCAGTTGAGACTTGAGAGTGGCGAGACTTGAGACGAAGGATGTAGGAGGGGATGAGATGTTTGGTTACTGCTGCTCTTGTAGAAGATGCGTTACTTTGCTACCAATTGTTGGGTAGATAATTACGACCGCGATCAGTCATAACATTATATTGATTGTTCGTAAATTATAATTTCTGTAGTCATTTACTGCAGTAGCACTGTTAACTGTTATAAGCAAAATGAGAGATCAGGCATAAGTAATACAAAGAGGCACTAATTTTCTCGTTCAATTAGAAATGTGCTGTGATAAAGACTACTGTCACGTCACGATTTTCTTCAATCAACTTTTGTTCTCTGTCAAAACCCCTAAAATGCGATTACGAACAGGATGAGCTGCACCAATGATACATTAAACTTGATTTAGTTGATTTAAACAATCACAATGACAATCAATCTAGGATACATACATCCTGCTAAGTGTTAACTCTGTGAAGACAATTTGAAGACTGCAGCTCTTATATGAAGACTCTTTCCGTCTTCTATTATTACACGACACTAAAAATTCTAGACAGATTCTTTTACCCCTGGCCCCAACCTCTAACCACTGTTCCACGACAGGAGCAATTACAATCCCTCTGAAAAAGGTTTCATTTCTAGAGAAATATATTAAAAGGCACAGTAGGGCCTTTGTTGTGTATTATCATCATGGCACAAAACATTTTAGACTCTCTTCCACCATTTCATAATTCCATCAATCGTCGAAGCAAAGTTTTTAATGCATCAGCAACTCACATACGTGGAAGATGAAAAACTTAAACGCATTTTCTTCTACCTTTTAGTACAGGCCAAGACAATAATTATATTGTGGTGGTGTGGTGAAGACTACTCAGGAGGAGTGAGATTGACGAAGAGACCCCACTCAAGCTGCCGGAGTGAAAAAGCAGCTTCAGAGTGAAGAGAAAGACAACACTGATGCGAACAATGGAATGCGTCCCACAAGTTACAAGAAAGGGAAAAATTCTTTATCTCCTTGTAATATAATGCTGGTGAAGTAGATATTGAAATTGAAACAAGTGTTGAGGTAAAGCCAAGAAAATGTAACTCATCATTATTATTACATCTGCATTCATGAATACAAAAATACAAGCTGCTTCATGTTTCCTTGCTGCATGGCTGAATGTTGCATGGGCAGACTGAAATATGTACAGGGGATTCGGCATTAGGATAGTGTCGAAGAGAGGGGTTGCGTGGCCATGAAGCATGATATTCAATAACGCATTTAAAGAAAGAAAGACACAAGTGAATTCTTGGATCAATTCACTGAGTTGAATTCTTATAAGAAATCTTTCTTTAATCTTCATCTCCTTTTCAATATCCCTTTACACAACCACAAATAATCTATAGTTAACGTAATGTGTTGTGGAAGTGAGCGTGACTTTTTACGAATGCGAACCCAAAAGCAAGCATAATGGTAGTATAAATATCCTGTGTAAAAGAACCAAAAGCAAATGCAATGGAAGGTTCACTCCCCGAAAACAACGAAGTTGAAATTAGTTGGGTACATTTTTTAACAACCTGTAACGTAATGCAACTATAGTTTGTGCCCAAACAACAAAAATTTGAACCTACGTATGTACAGTGTCAAAGTCAGGTATAATGTTTAGTTCACAAAATGTAATGAACCCTTCCCCCTTCCAATGCTATTTAGTTTGTACGTAGTCAGGTGCTTTGCCTGGTACTGGTTGATGATGTCGTGTATCAAAGAGAATTCATGAAAAACAATCAAGTACATAGAAGATGTATTTACAAGGCAGTGAAAAATCTTCAATCCAAGAAATGCAATGAAATGAATCTGACTATCCCAATCCTGATTGTATGGTGTAAACCATTTGATGGTTCTGTGAAAGAAAGAATAACCGTGCTCTATCTCCATTCGACTCGAGAAGTAATTTTAAGATTTTATCTTTATGTAGCAACAGTAGCAATGTAACTGCTTCTTATTGTAACAGCTTCATTTTATTGGGTGGGTCTGGATACTGCTTCTCTGAGAGTCAGTCACAGTCACAGATCCATGTGATTTTCATATTTGAAGCCACCAAGAACAAATTCGAACCTTCTATCAAAGTAAACTGAATACTACTTATTATTGTATAACAGACAATGTCCATCAGAATAATAGCAAACTCAAGTGTTTGTTGAATTAGATGATGAGAAAGTAAGTTGTACTAAAAGCTTATAAAGTGGTGAATGCTAAAAAAATCCTTACATCTTAATTGATGGCCTTTGATTATTCCAAAAGATACTAAAATGGATACCGCATTATTGACAAACTGTCATCACAAAAGTCAGAAGAACCACAAGGCAGTTCGATGGGGTCCATTTTTTCTAGTTTGGTTCATTACATACATGATTATGAAAGTATGAGTAAGGTAATTGTCTGCTGAACAATTCGTACAAAACTATTCAACGACACTCAACTATTGTTCTACAAGAACGATACCAAAACTTAAGAATAAAAATTCTTAGGATACAGAGCCGTTACAGAGTTTTACCCAAATTCTTTAGCAACTATTGTGCAAATGTGGTAAGGTTTAAGCTTCATTCTTTCATTCAAATGAGTAAAACTTTTTTTAACCTTTAATCGTCCAGCCAGACACTTTCACACCCCTTGTCTCGGGTTGGTGGTATATGTAGCAGCTAAACGAAAGTACGTAAGTTCACAGGTTGTCAAAAAACGAGTAAGGTACCCGTCAGAAATTTTAGGATTGGGCTAGATTTTTATTGTTCGAGGGTCGGAATGAGACTTGAGCAGACAATTTTTTTGTCGTGGCTATATTGTAAGTCGGACGTCTGCTAAGACCAAAAATGTAAGTATGAATAACTAAGAGCCAAGATGTTATTCTCTGAATTTGTTGAAAAGCCGCCATCACAAACATCAAACTCGAACTTAGTCTAGCCCCTGTGGATATTCCAATAATGGCAGTTTATTACCTGGCCAGCCAGGTAAAGAAACCTTGAAAGTGACATCATCAAAGGATACCAAATTTTGCATTGTTGGACTGTATCGTATTGTATCTACAAACCGTTAAGGCGTCAATAATCCCGTCATTATTCATTATTGATTTGATTGAGTGTAAAATAAGACCAAAACTATAATAACTTTACGACTGGCTGACGCATTCATTCCAAATTGGGGTGAGCTGAGTCTACGATTTTATAGGCTCGTCAGTTCATGTCTACAAAGGTCTTAGTGTAGACAAAATTACCAAAATTACAGTTTTTGAGTTTGGATTTATGATTATTTCATTTCTTGATGTGGAAGATCGTTAAAAGGCTTCTTTACTCAAATTAAAATCAAAGTTTAAGAAGTATCGCGGATGCATAAAATAACCTTACAAAATAAGTCGACTTTCCCAAATTTGGTTTTATTTTTATAAATCGCATCTTAAATATTTAATACTTTTAATTTCGTTTCATTTCCAAAATGAGACGGTCAGACCAAGGAACGTAGAGTTAAATATCTAATTATTAACAAAAAGCTTGAAATTGTTGTCAAGCCATTTTGGGTCAGACGGTACTTAATTTTTAGCCAGGTTTTCATTATAATATGTAATACCTATAGTACATAATGTAGCCATTAAATGCCAATGAATTTTCCTCACCGTATCCATAATTCAGGAGATTTTAAATTAGCACCCTGGAAAGGAAGTTTGTCTATCCAGATCGAGATTACGATTTTATAGTAGATAAAAGCTGGAGTGCAACGTGTTTGGAATAGAACTACATAATACAATACTGATAACTTCACCTTTCACACTCCTACTCACTCACACTATAATCCCTAAAATCTGATGGATGAAATTCCTTTAAAGGCAGCATTTCCTTCTTTACACATCCGCTGCACCTGTTATGTCATTCGCGCTCGTGTCTAGTCTAAGCCTAAACTCTAGCAATGCTTTTACTTTTTTCACAGGAAACAAGCGGGTTTGTTGGGTGTGTGAACGCTTCAATTCTTGTCTCTTGACGTGCTTAATGTAATGCCTTACAGTCACCATTTGCAGGCTTTTGTTTTTTCCTTCACATGCAGAACCTGTATTGATTGCCTACTCGCTCAACTTTCCTTTTCAGAACGGTTTTAGTTCCTTTCTGGTAAACAAAATTGTGTAGTGGATGAGAAGCAGGAAGATGATTTCAAGTGAAAAGAAGGAATGCGGTTTTATTATGCAAACTGATTTGGTGTATGAGAATTCTCTAAAAAGGAAATAGGTAGGTGCCTAATTAATTTATCCTTGTCCTTAAACCCCAGTCTTGTCTATTAAGTTTTGTACATATATCCGAGGAATTGCTAGTTGAATAGTATGTTTAATTGGCATTCACAGATTGGTCATCTCATGATTCAAGATTGTCGTCATTGTTATCATGTTATTTCACAACGCCCACGTCCTTTTAAACTCCCACTTTGGCGAAAAGGTGCATTCCATTCTCCATCCATTAACCCCTCTCTACTGAACAAGTTTGAAGCGCGGCCAGTCCAAGTCTATCAAAGAATGAACAGGAATGGTAGGAAGTTATTAACTATCATAATTAAAATAGTTTCGTACTAGCGAAATCTTGTGTAGAAAGTTAAGGAAGGCATGGTAGAATTAAAGGTTTCTGTCAAGGGAAGTACCTTGCATACATCTTCCATCTATCAATCGTATGACGTTATTAAACCATATAATTGATAAAAGCATATATTTAAGATCTTTTCATAGAACCCTAAATTCCACCTTTTAAAGGATAACTATAAAAGAGTAGCGTTAAAAAAATTTATAACGTAGTTAGTACATTAGCTAAGCGTTCTAATAATTCTAAAAAGGGTTTAAATTATTAATTGCCAATAAATGTAAACTGAAATAGTATTGTTTTAAGGCCAATTGGGCACGCTTTTACTGCGGATAGTCTGACGATTTTCATTCCAGAAGTGCTAATAATTGGCTCTTTAAAAATTAATCAGATGAATGGAAATCAAAGGACTCTTTTGAGATAACCAAAAACCACAAACTCTTTATTGAAACAAGTCATTAATAAATAAAATAACATTTGAAATAATAAGTTACGACGACTCAAAGTCCTTATTTACATATTACATGAGGGAATGCTGACATACAGATTCCACGCGATGGAGCTACTTTTATAATTAGACAATTATGTGTTGATAACAATGATTCACAACTTTCACTGTGAATAACAGCCTGCACATTGTATGCTAAATTAATTAGACAAAAACATATTTAACGAGAGACAAACTAAATATTCCACAATTTCACGTTGAACGAGATACGTTAAAGTATCAGAAAACCATAAAATAAAGAAACGCCAGCTTTTAAAAACGTAAGTTTCATTCTATCACTGGGGAATAAATAGTACCTATGATATGGTCAATTTATGAATAACTCTCGCATCAGAAACGAGCTGACTCTCATGCATTATTGTTTCTTCAACCAAAACTGTCTTTTCAGACTCAATATGATGAGTTCATGTTATTCAAAAACTATTATCAGGTCCAACTAAATATTCAGGGACCAATCACCCAGTTATGTAGAAGTTAGTACAACCTCGTGTGAATTTAAAATGAATTTGATTGCTGCTATAACGTTTGGACAATCTTCATCGTAGTGCTAGTCTTTTTCTTCGTTCTCAATACCAATTCGGATTTTCATATAAAAAGTCAAACTATTTTCCATAATTCTAATTCTGAATGTGGCATATTCTGTGGTGGTCATAAATTCCATATAATCTTGCTTCACAACCATTTGTCCTAAACATGATTTTGTGAAAAACATTTACAATTCACCATCTCATCCAAACTCAATCATTTATCATTCATCGACTTTTACAACTGACGTGAGTATGTATTATGTTTTATGTATACTTTTGAATGT
>VYYJ01004313.1:0-13736 GCA_021029165.1 Cyphoderus albinus
CAATATTTTAAACAAAGTACGCCTTTTGCCCAGTAGGATTCATCATTTGTCGGTGGAAGTAACGGTTGAATCATCTATCATAACAGTTATGATTCATAACAACTAGCATAACACTTCTTTTCCACTAACCACCATTATTATGGGTGGACAAAAGGATTTACCTATCTTATCCACTGATAACTTTATTCAACCTCCCGTGGATGGGCGTAGGTGGTACCTACTGTAAAAACTGCACAAATTAATATTCATGCTGTGAACATTTGCCGGTTAATGGTACATGTTGTGCATAAATTTGCATTATTATAACAATTCGTTTTTCACTTCTAGCGGAAGTTGTTGGCTGGAAAGGCTGAAAAGGAGGAGACGCCGTTATGGATTGGTACTTACAATACAATGGTACGAATTTAGAATCTAGACAGATACGGATGTAAAATATTACGCTATTCAGACAGATAAAAACAAAACACCTATTTATTTTGTGAGTAGCAAGCAACAAGAGAATAAAAACTCGTGCTGACATTGCCATGAACTGATTTAATCTTCAATGCTTACTCTTGCAAAGCCAATATCCGGGCGTCAATTAAAATGGCAAAATACTCAAGAACGTTTCACTCGAATGCCTCCTCACACCACTGCTTAAGGCTGTCTCAATTTCTTGATAACTAGTAAAAAGTTCTTACATAGATACATGTTGAATCCATGTTAACATTCTACTTACTTTGTTTCGCTGATTCCGGCACGCATGCGTCAGCCCAATATTCAATATTATCCAAATTGCCGTCAACAAGCCAAGCGTGTAGCCAGTCTGATAAATTTCATGGGCACGTGCTTTACATATGATGATAAATTCAATGGCATTTAACACTATTACCTAACTCTTCAATTTAGTTAAGAATTTTAAGCTGCATCACAATTTAATCTCTAGTTTTTTTATTTCGTCCCCGAGTTTAGTTGTTAGAACACAATCGACAATCGACAGAGTCTACAGTCAAGTCATTATGACATCATGTCAAGCTGCAGATTTTTGCTTCTTGGTGTAATATCTTTGATAGGTTTTGCAGGTAACGCCATCACTTCGAGACATTTTGGAAAATGGGGGAATGACGTCAAAGCGTTAGGGAATGAATCCTACGACTTTATTATCGGTAACGGTACTAGATTTTAATGAACAATTTTTTAAGTTCAATAACAATAATTGATCATTCAATTAACCGTTATAGTCGGCGGAGGAAACGCCGGCTGTGTAATTGGGAGCAGATTGAGTGAGTATGGACATTATAGTGTGTTGGTGCTAGAGGCAGGAGGAGTACCACCGAAAGCTCTGGAAATTCCGGCGTTGAGGACAGAGGTATTCAGGACCAACAGGGATGTGCTCAAAGCGTACAGCACTGTCCCGCAAAACAATCTTGGGCTTGGTGACAATCGGGTTCGTTTGACCTAAATTATGTTTAAGAAATGAAAAATAATATTTATTTACGAAAGAATTAATATTTTATGCTATAATTAAAGGTAATTGATTACTTGGTGGGAAGAACTCTTGGAGGATGCAGTGCCGTGAACCGAATGGTAGTTGAAATACTAAATTACATTATTACAAAATCAAACACTTAATTTTTGCATAAAAATAATTTTAGGTTTTCAACAGAGGTAGTCCACGAGATTACGACAATTGGGCGAACGTTACTGGAGACTCCAGCTGGGGCTATTCGAACATGCTCAGATATTTCAAGAAGGCGGAATCCTATCAGGGCGACTATCCAGGCTTTTCGCACGGCTATACGGGACCGATCACAATTTCGCGACCGAAATACTCCCCAGGACTCTCTGAATGGCTTCAAGCCGGAGAAGCGTTAGGGTATCCAGTTGCAGACCCCAATGGACCTCAAAGAATCAGTAAGAAGAGAATTTCATTATTAAATAGTATAATTTTAGATTTAATAACTCCTTCACATCAAATTAATTAGTTGTGGTTTATTACGGTTTAATTCAGGCTTTACACCGATTGAGTACAGCAAACGTCTTGGAAGAAGAGTGAGCGCCTTTACTGGTTACATAGAACCTGTCCTGGCTCGACCAAACCTCAAGGTCATAACAAGGGCGGAGGTTAAGCGAGTAATTTTTGATAGGAATGCGGCAGTTGGTGTGGTTTATAGCACCGAGACAAATAAAAATATTTTTGTTTCGGTAAACAAAGAGATCATTTTGAGTGCCGGTGTGCTCCAATCTCCAGCGATTTTAATGAGATCGGGAATAGGCCCAGAGGACGTTTTGAAGTCTTGCGCAATACCTCCTGTGAAAATACTTCCAGTGGGGTTCAATTTGCATGATCACTGTGGACTGAGCCTTGCATTTATAATTAACGACAAAGCAGCCCCATTTAATCCTGAGAGGGATCTGACGCCAGAAAACCGTATCTTGTTTGATGTAATTAATGATGGGCCGTACTCCACGGTTTCTGGGAATTTTGGGCAGGCGTTCGTAGCATCCTCGAAGGCGTCACAGATGGGAATTGACGATTGGTCCGATTTGGTTATTACATCGGAATACTCTACTCTAACAACATTTGGAGGCTACGGATCAACCGAACTTGGAAATGCGATTCGAGGGAATTTAACGGAAACCGAGGCGGTGGTTTCTGCAAGGGTGAGACTAACTCGACCAAGGAGTCGGGGCAGGCTGACACTGAACTCTAGTAATATTGATGGTGATCCCATTGTCGATTTCAAGTATTTGAACCACCCTGATGACATTCAGGTAGAAAATCTGAATTGTATTTATTATAATTTTTTCATGGATAATGAAAAAAAATGGAAATGATATTTGATTTATGACATTCAGGCGATGGTGGATGGTGTTAAATTCACTTTGAAAACTTATGAAACGACACCAAGTTTTCAGCGGTTGGAAGCGCGGTATCCGCCAGTAGCTTTGCCGCAGTGTCGTGAATTTAAATTCAGGTCGGATGATTACTGGAAGTGTCACATCAGATACGTGGCTGGGACCTCGCTCCATGGGGCTGGGACCTGTAGAATGGGAAAAGCACAGGGTGATCCAAAAGCCGTAGTGGACACAGAGTTACGAGTTCTTGGAATTGAAAATTTGCGAGTGGCAGATGCGTCAGTGATGTTGGATGTCACGAATTCGAATACTCAGGCGGCCGTTTACGGAATTGCAGAAAAGGCAGCAGAAATGATTTTGGAAAGATGGAAATATTAAGTATAAACTAAAGTAAATATTATAACCTAACTGTGCTTAAAATATTACTTTCGAGTTTACAAAAATTATTGTTGACTCTTTCATTAACGATTCAACGGGATGCATGGAAGTCATCTTATTTAATCTTAATATTGATAAAAACTCAATCTTTCGTGAACTGACTGTTGACTTTATCAGGAGTACAATATTATTAAATTAATTCAAACAAGATGTCATAAACAAGATTTAGAATTGTAGCTGATTCATTTATATCATTTTAGATTTTAGACAATTTTACTTACATATACATATGGAAATACTTGGTTAAAAATCACCCATCATCTTTACCATTCATAATCAAAATATGCTGTGCATAATAACTTCAGATTTTAAAATGCATTTAGAAAATTAGTGTTCTTTCTTCATTTCATTTCTTCCCAGACTTTTTTATGCCGCCGCCAGCTAAAAAAAATAAAGAAAAGAGCCAACAATTAGTCGAATAAATCTAAAATGTTTTAGTTAGGACTAGGACTTGCGTAAAGAAACAAAGTTTTTTAGTTTCAATATTTCTTACTCAAAGGGCCCTTCTGAGCGGCCTTAGCTTTCATGGCCTCCAACTGTTTCTGCTCCTCACGCTGCTTTTGCTTGGCGGCTAAATCATCCTGAAATGTCAAAAAATGTTATAATAATATAGTATTTATTTAATGGTCAATAAAGTTAAATAGGCAATGTAAATATTCGCCGCGTTCCTTCATCATTAGATTAATCTGTACTGTCAGTTGGGAGTATATAGGCATAGTTGTTATGACATAACAGAATATGCTATGGCCTGTCATAACCAATACTGCTATGCTTTAACATGAAACAGAATACCGGAAAAGGCAAACATAACACCATGTGTTATGCCCCCCGTTTACTGCTAAACTACTTGGTATTTAGAAAATCTGAATGCACCATTGAAAAGAGCGTGTCCGAAAACGGGTATATGCAATTAGTAAACGGGCTACACCATTTTTGCATGGAAGGGAGAAAATAAATGGTGTCCTTCCATACCTATCTTAATATAATAATTTAAAAATCACTAAATATCGTATTTCCGGAAATAATGCGCCCCGTGCAAGATTTTCTGGTCATGTAAGATATCAAAATGATCGTACTGACACACTGATAACGAATCTGATAAAAAAAACTACAAAATGTGTTAACGTTTGTGACTTCGGCGCACGATTTCCGAACAATGCTTTCGAACAATCTAATTTACATATTCTAAGCATAGCAGTATTTGTTATGACATAGCAGAATATGCCATGATAAGCCATAACCTATTCTGCTATGTCATAACAACTATGCCTATATACCCCCAACTGCTTTGTGAGGTGCATTTTTGGTTTCCTGAGTTATTTCAATTCTAGGTATCGTAGCAGGTGGTGGAGGAACGGCGCTAAAGCTGTCTTTAGATCTGTGATTGTAATTCATTTGGGTTGTCTCCGTGTCAGCCTCGTCGCCGGAATTTTCATTTTTTATGGGAATGTCAAGAGGGTCGTACTCAAAAGTGGGTCCAACACCTGTTTTTAATCTTGTTAGCTTCACATGTGGCAAGTGCTGTCCAACTATTTACAAAACAAAAAGAATGTTGCAATTTTTGCGAATAAATTGTGCCATTATATTTTTTTGCAGAATTTAAAATTTTTATTTATAAAAACCTTTTGAGTAAAACTGATTCCTGAAGTACTTAATCTTTCTCGAATTCGATAGTTTCTTTTGCATGTCTTTCATTGACTCCGTGATTTTCCTTGCAGTGGAATCAAGGTGAATTTGAAGCAAATTGACTTGCTCATAAATTTCGCAAAACGAACTGATTTTTTCGAAACAGATTTCACAGCTGACGAATTGTGCGCAGTCACTCTCCGACCTTAACTGGTTTAATCCTAAGGTTCCCCACAAATTCACCGAATTGTCGGGGAAATCAATATTGTAGTATCGGCTTGCAAGTGTAAGAAATGTTCGACACAATTTCAAATTACTAAAATTAAAACTTCTTTTAGAAACCTCAGCTTGACAAATTAAACAGCGATTAAATGTTTCCATGTTTGCCGAGCTGTTAAATTTCTCGGATATGTTTGACCAGGTTAATGTTAACCAACCGTTATTGATAATATTTTAGTCTAGTTATATTTTTATTTCAGTCAATTAGTGAATAATAGGCGTAAGGCGTATTAACGATAACTTTGTTTTTTTTTCTAGGTGACAGTAATAAAAACCATCTGATCTCATATTATGCAGATTCTCTCAAACAAGCAAGCAATTTTACCACTTTTGTGTTTCATTGATATAGCACCATCACGGGCACTGGGAGAACTGCATCGAGTGAAAAGTGAAATGAGAATCCTTTGTGTGACTGTTTTCATGATCATAAAAAAAGAAAGTTTTATTTTGCGGATCAAAAATGTCAACCGCCCAACACCGGGCTCGAACCGGCGACATTTAGGTTAAAAGCCTAACGCTCTACCGACTGAGCTAGCTGGGCTAATTATTAGTAGGTATCAATAATGCCGTAATTCACGAACGTTGAAATTAAAAATGCAAATTTTTACTTGCCTTAAATATTTAAAAACCTTGCAAGCGCCATAATATGTTAAAGATGTATGGGAGATTTAACGAACTAATAATTTGTTCATTTAGTGGGAACACATTTACCGATTGAATTCTGATTCTGATAATTAATTACGATTGGTTTATAAAAAAATAATGTGAAATTCTGATTTTGTGATGTATATTGCTTTACTTTACTGCAATTTGGCGACTATGGTTAAAATTAATTTCATTTAATGAAAAATTCCATTCACCCATTCAGAAGTATGAAGCAAAACACTACAAAACAAACAATGCATTGTCATTGTCCTGAAATTTGCGACATCCATGTAGCGATAATCTCTTTATGCTTTTATTACTAACAACGAGAAGAAATCAACGTCAACTGTTTTGTTCCTGTCTATGACTTTTTAGTACGCCTTTCTGCTCGTTACCGAACCTGACTACAAAATGAAAATCCGGAAACAAAGGAAAAATGATTCACTCTACCTTCTACATATTCTAAGCAAATGACAAGGTTATATTGCAAAGGGATCATAATTATAAATGAGATTGAGAATCATATGATGCATTAATCATTTAAATACAAGGACATTCCCCAACGATTACGATGTTATCAGGCCATGATCTTTGATTTATGTCTAGGTATCATAATCATGATTTACTTACTCGCGTACTGAGTCATAAAATGGTTAATAGGTAGCTCTTCAATGTTCTTCTTTAACTCTATTCTGTGGAATCAAAGTACTCCCAGACTCCATTTTTGGAGGGTTTTCCTCAACATGCAGGTTTTAGGTTTTTCTAACAAAAACTCTTGGTAGCTTTTGAGGTTTTAGAGATTTCTGAAACCATGGTATAGTAGGTAAATACTAATTAAAAGTGGTTAGAAATACCATTACGATCCATTTCGTAGTCATTTCATTTTTCATTTCATGTTTATGGCATTTGCAATGATGGGCACGCGGTAGTACCATGATGAGCCATTATGATCATGATTATGATCATACCTAAAACGTAATTTTATTATTTCACGGGTAGCTAACTTTTTCTTTGTAAACACAATTCTTTCAATTAATAAATTACACCCTGCTTGCTATTTAATAGGTCTATTACAGATTAGTAATTAATGCTTAATCCAATAAATTAAGTAATTAGTAGAAACAAATGAAAACTTTTAAACAATGAGAAATACCTTTCTAAACCATAATCAAAGGAACTGGCAATGGATATTAAATAAAACCCCCTTTGTATTTACGTAATACTTTGTATGGGAGGATTCTTGCATTCATTATTAATACTTACAGACCTATAACTAATTTTGACATGCATGCCTACACCTAATGAAGAGCTGGTTTAAGTTTGAAGCTAGTACGTTAGTCAATAAATCTGAAATGAGCATCTGCAACAATCAAAATTATTACTGGTTGCTTTGCTTGCTGTATTTACTTCTCGTCTTTCGTAGTAGAATTTAAAAAATCACATTTTTCAGTTTTATGATAGTGCCAAAAATAATAGACTTAAAAAAAGGCATGGCACCATAATAGTTTTGAGGACAATCTAAATGATGAGTGATTTAAATTAAAACAATCCTTACTTTCATTTTAATAAGGCAAGGCTGCTAGATTATAATAATTTGGAATACATTCTACTGTAATGTAATTTATCTTGTTATATTTACAAATCTGAAAAAAAAAATCTAACGTCGGGGAATGTATAATTCATTCAGTCCCCCTATTGAATGATTTAATGGTTTTTAAAACACTCATTATTTATTAATTGGAGTTTCAACGACGTTAGAGGATAACATGTTAGTAATTTAATTATAATCTTACTCATCATTTATATTGTCCTCAGCACTGTTATGATGCCATGACTCTCTCTTCAGTACTTCGTTTTCTCTGTTGAATGAATGTAATAAAATTGTAAAATGTAGGTGAAGTTTTTATAATTCCATTACTAAGGATAAAGTTGTGTGGTTTTATGGTCACATAAAACGCAGTACATGGAACATAATACTTTCGAGGACAAACTAAATGATGAGTGTTTTGTTTAAAATAATTAAATCTTCCTTTAGGAGAGCTCGCGTATCAATATAAAGCTGAAACAATTCATTTTCCCAGTAAAAATACCTACATTTTTGTTCTAAATCCGTACTGAATATATTACCCAGAGTTAGTCTTTTCATGTTTGCACACATAATGAAATGAAAAAGTGTTCATATTACAATATACTGTGGAAAGTGTTCTAAATAAATATAAACTCGGTATGTTTGCTTAAGTAAAATGAAAGTTAAGATTTGTGAATAAATGAATTGTAAATTAAATATGTATTAGCACTTAAAAGCAACACTCATAATTTAGACTGTCCTCAAAACAGTTTTGATGCCATGGCAATAATCTTCAGTAATTCATTTTTTCTGGCGAATGTAATAAAATTGTAAAATGTGGGTGAAGTAATTTTTTAAATCTTAATAATATGCGGTTTTATGGCCTCGCACCACACATTGTTTCAGTTCAATAAGATACATTAAAAATTTACCCGAGTCTGGCAATTTGGTGCACTATAAACTGTATATAAAACTTTGCCACGTAAGTTACCGTTTTGCCTGTAGTAGTAGTAGATGATAATGAAGCAAAAAATAACCATGAATCTGAATCATGAATATCTGCTAACCCCAATAAAATTTCACTGGATACATTCGTATTAAATGTACGTAAAAATACACGTATTGTTAGATTTTACTGTGTGGTTTGTGGTATATAAGATGGAATTTCCACCGAATCATGTCATGCAAGATAGAAAGCGTCCAGTTCTAAAGTAATCTTTTTGACACCAAAAAATTTGGAAATTTCTACATTTAATTTTCTCCGAAACCCTACTTTACCAAACTTTTCAAAGAATGTCGATTCCTCTGGTATTGTGTGCAATGTGTTTTAACATTGTCATAGGTAAGTACTATATAAACATTTACAAAGAACCAACATTACCCAATTATTAATTAACGTTTTTCTTTATTATCACAGGAGCGGCTGCGAATTCAAATATAGAAGAGGAACGGGTCGTCGGGGGAGTGGACACTAAGGAAGGTGAAATTCCTTTTCAAATAATGTTGAAACTCAGGGGCAGCGGAATTTGTGGAGGAAGCCTTGTCCAGCTTGGAAGCGCCCAGGCCGTGATTACGGCGGCTCATTGTCTCCATTCAAGTGACACAGCCGTGTACTCAGTAGTTGCCGGGGAACACAAGATAAGCGTGATTTCGGGACACGAGCAAACAAGGGCCATATCGAAAATCTCCATTCACCCGGAATACAACCCAAGACGCAACACTAACGACATTGCAGTCATTATACCACAGGAACCATTTGAGTTAAACGAATTCGTTTTACCCATTCGATTACCAAAGAAGAATGATGGTGTGCCGAGCAACGGCCAAATTTCAGGATGGGGAACAACAGAGCCTTGGAGGCTTCCAACTGACATTCTCCAAAAGGTGGTTTTTTTATGATTGTGTTCAAGAATTTGGTTTTTTAATATTTATACGCTTGACCTGGTTTTTATTTTTGAAATCAATAGGCTAACGCTAAAATTGTGGACAACACAATCTGCAAAGAGAATTATGAGGGTACCGATCATCAGATTGAGGATACTATGGTTTGTGCAGGGGAGGAAGGCATTGACACCTGCCAAGGTGATTCCGGTGGACCACTAGCCGCCCACTTGTTGGAAACTAACGACTTCTACCTTCTTGGTGTTGTGAGCTTTGGACTTGGATGTGCACGGCCATTTTATCCGGGAGTGTTATCACGCGTGTGTCTGCCTTTGTTCCATGGATTATTGAGGAAGTTGGAGTGGATGTGGATATATGATCACACTAGACATTTACTAGACTCGGCACAACACATCAAAGGTTTTCTTGTATTCTGTAACTTTCCTCTATCACCTATATACTTCTTTTAAAATTGTATTTTTTAAATTGAAACTATGCTCTCTTCATTGGACTTTAAAATAATTGGTTGCATAATAAATAATATTCTGTGGCATTAAAATTGAACACATCTCATTTATTTTTATGATATAGACGCAGTTAGCCATTGCCTACAATGATAAAATGATTTCTCATTGCTTAAAACTTTTCACTTGTTTTTGCTAATTGATTCATTTAATAGATTAAACATGAATGGGTGCATGAATGGATGTATCTCATAATAAGCAATCTGTGGTTTGTTGATTAGAGGGCACTCGTGAAATTATAAATCACGGGTGTCGGGAGTGATCATGGTCATTGGACAACATTCGTAGTCGTGGGAATGTCCTGGTATTTATTAATTAATGCATGATATTTAATGTTTCAAAATAATTTTGTCAATTTGTTTGGAATATGTAGGCGAACAAATCGCTTTTGATTTCTCTCCGGTCTCTTATCTTGTAGCCAGTGAGAAAACTGATCAGAATGGCCAAAAAGCCATAGACAGCAATAACAGTCGACATTGATTTTTTCTCGCTGTTAGCACTAATAGCATAAAAGACTTAGGATAAAATCAGAGATTACCCAGGTTTAGGTGACGGAAACGCTGCTGCAACAGAGGCAAAGCATTTCACGGCATGTCAATGGAAATTAACGAATGCCGTCAATTAATAATATTAATCAATTAATCGCCCATTCAGGGAAACGGAAATCAATTATCTCATGAAGAACTATTTGTAATATGCATAGACGCATCAAGATAATTCCCTTCCTGTCGCTTCGGCATCCACACAAAAAACTAAACCTACCAACTCACTTACTACAGTAAGCTTCTCCCGCTTGTAATTTTTCACTTAGTCCGAGTGTGTTCATTATTGCTACTTTGATAGACGTTTTTTGAAACATCGCTGCCCGAACAAAATTATGAAAAAATACCTAAAATGAGGATTTTCATCCTCCTTTGTATTTTTTATTTGGGTCCTCCACAAGTCTGCGAACCAAGATCTGCGAACGTGAAATGTGATCGCCCTCCAACTCCCTCTGGGGAATTTTCTAGATCTGCACCTTCAAAAGAATTTATTGGTGGCAGTGAAGCGTCGTTTGGGGGGAAGGAGGACGATTTGGAGGATGACGACAAAAAGCTCGTGGTTCTGAAACTGGGCGAGGAGCCAGTGTGGATCAAGTGGAAGCAGCTGAAGGAAATGGCAAAGAAAGGTCAAAACTACCTCGATGTAACATACGGAGAATTTGCAGATGACACTTTGTACAGACAGGGAATATCTGGAAATTACCCCGTTCCAGTTGACATCCGTTTCCAAGACCAGGTAGCTACAATGATTGGGAGCATCAGCGTGGAGAAAATGAGAACTTTTTTAACGTATTGGTCAACCAAGTTCTGGTGCCGAAGAGGCGATAATCTACCAGGGGAGCACAGCATAAATGGGTCCGCATGGATCCATCAACGAGCGCGGGATATTCTGAAGCAGTACAACGGACCATGCGCAGACGCGAGTCAATATCAACACCACTGGTTATTTGGGAAAGTACTCCGACCCATGAAATCAGTGATCGTAAGACTGCTGGGTGCGGATCCTGAGCTTCGGAAAGAGGTGGTGGTGTTGGGGGCACATATTGACGCATATCCTATGTCAAGTTGCCCTTTACCAGCTGCAGATGACGACGGAAGTGGTGTGACAGCTCTAATGGAGACCTTGAGTATTCTAGTGAAGGAGAAGTTTGTTCCGAAGAGGACAATCGAATTTCACTTTTATTCCTATGAGGAACATGGACTGCGTGGGTCAAATCAGATCGCGGAGCACTACAAAAACAACTCGGTGAATGTTGTTGGCATGCTTAATTTGGATATGGCAGGATACGCCCCAAAGGATAACCCAGAGGCCTTGACGGTTGCCATTTCCGAGCAGGACACGAATCCACAGATTAATGAGTTCTTGAGACTGCTAATTAACCAGTACCTGAGTATTCCTACCAAGGTGAACGAAGTCTGTGTCGGATGTAATTCCGACCATTTCGCCTGGACTTATCATGGCTATCCCTCAGCATTTCCTCATGAAATGATCCTAAGTCACCTCCTTCACACTTCCAACGACACCGTGGAGACAGTTGATTTCGAGTATCTCAAAGAGTTTACCAAACTTGCAATTGCGTATGCGGTAGAGTATGGCGAACCGATGAATTAAATATCTCTTGAACTTGAGATAATATGTATTTAAGAAAACAATCTTTGCAAAAAAATTATATATAACTGTATAATATATTAAAAATTATTAATGTATTTACCATTTGAGTTGTCATGTCAATCCCCAGTTTCTCAAAAACACAGGTTTCGATTATTCATATTTTGATAAAAGAAAAATGGTAAGAGAGAATTATAAAACTTTAAACTTGTAGAAGATTTCCTCCATAGAACTAAATAAAGAAACAAATATTTAATCTTCAATCTAGAGCGAAAAAACAGATTACCCTACACTGATTTTGATCAAAACACTTATGATTTGATTGGTGAATTAAGATGAAAGCCAAATTGATATTTTGACTTCAAGACATCTGTTAAAGATTACTTCTGGAGCGAGAGCTTAAGCAATTCTGTGACAACCCTTGGTTCGGAAGTGAGCAATTCTCTGTAGACGTCCGACTCCTCTAACAAAGAAGCGTTCCTGTATAGAAGAGTTGTTGTTCTGAGTCTGAGTCATATTTGATTAAATGTTACGCAAAATAATTTTATCAGATATCAATAACAATTGAAAACTGTTTCATACGTTTTTAGCACTTCCATTGCTTTCAGTTTGAGATTATTTGCTGAATCAAGGTTTCGTGACACAAGAAACAAATGCAATGCTTCGTCAGTGCTGATGGTGTCATTTTTCTTGGAAAGCAGGATGCTTGTCATTGATTGCTCCAAACATCCGATGTCATATTTGTTTCCAATACTGAACAACTCGAGCGCAATTTCAAAATCATTCGCGTGGCAGACTCCAAATCGCTGTAGTAGATGAACTTCAGAAATGCTTTCACGCCGTTTTCACTCAGGTTCGGAATTTCTAATCTCCCATCATTTGCTTCCAAGTAGTCACCTTCCAACATTGCCTTGAATACATCACTATGACCTAATGTTAAAGTAAAATAAGAAAAAAAAAACGTTTATTTTTTAATAAACAGCATATCAACGAAAAACCGCTTAATCCAGCACAAATGGTTAAGTTGTACCAGGAAGAAAGCATTTGTGACATTTTGTTTCTACTCCATCTTTCGAGATGATTATCATGTCACTGCCCACCATATCCTTTAGAATTTTTGCGTTAGCTTCATAAACATCAAATGTAGCGACTTTTCCATTAAATGTTGGCTGCTCCGTGTTGTTTTCGTCTATCAATACTTCAACCGTTAAATAGCCTTGGAAATTGTACGAATTGTCCATCCAAAAACGTGTCAAGTCTCCCGGAAAATTATCGATAACACTTTGCAGCCTTGCAGATGAATTCGGTTTGTCTAATCGGAGTATACAATAATAAAAGGCTGAATGAAAGGTGATTGAAACCCAATGAACCAATACCTAATAAAGAATCAAGAAGATATCTAAGTGTCACTACCCATATAATATAGTTGCGATAATCAACATAAAGAATTAATTCAAGAATCATATATAAGACGTAGTGATATTGAGAAAGGCGTGATATAAAATGACGACGAAGAAGGTGGTATCTAAGTGCTTTTTTCTCGATGTTTCCCCTTGCATCAAGGAGAAGTTGACATGAGTCCTTGAACCTTAAGTTCTGGTGATGCTGATGGTGCACGCAGAAAGTGGCATCAAGTACTTCTAAAAGTCTTTTTCTCGAGTTTCCCATTTGCATCAAAGAGAAGTTGACATGAGCCCTTGAGGTTAAACTCTGTTGATCATGATGGTGCACGCAGAAGGTGGCATCAAGAATCTCTAAGAGCTCGAGTTCTTCGAGTTCACATTGTT
>VYYJ01004314.1:0-13734 GCA_021029165.1 Cyphoderus albinus
TTTATAAAATATTTTCACATATATACCACTGTAATATATTAATATTGTAATGGTCTTGGGTGTAATAACCAGATAATCTGGAGATCTTAGACGATAAATAAATTAAATTAAATTAAATTATATGTATGTATAATAAAATATGGACATAGATACATATTTTTCTATATGTTTCTTAAAATAAAATGTCAAGACACATTGGAAATACTTTACCCAATGGCTCTGAATAAAAAGATGATGACGATGAGAGAGGCTTGGTAATATCCAACACAATACACGCCAGTGAAGCCCAATCAGAAATCAGTGTTGATCTTGATCTTAACGATGTAAACGTTGAAATTCATAAAATACTGTTACGGAGCATTAATGCTTTCAACCTACCTAAAACCTTGACATGTCGTGTCACCAGCTGAAAATGCAATCTTTGGGAAATGTCCATTAAGAATATCACAGGAATCTTGAATCGTCAACCAACGTAATGAAATACCTTATAGAGCCATTACAACCTCTGCTATAACGTTCTCTTCTACATATTTCCGTTTCACTTATTTCATGATCATGATGATAGAAAAATACTTGACAGGCCTTAGAATCTTACAACAAGATTGAATGCCCACAATTCAAGAATCCAAATGACATTCACATTACAAATCAAGCATCTTATACGCAGTTGCAGAATCGTGGGCTTCCTTATTCCTTCTACAAAAAAATGTTAATGAATTTTGGCTTCAAAACCCCGCATTTTATTTCTCAAGCGGAAGAAAGTGTAATCAGCTTTCTGAATGCATTGTCAATTAGAAACAATTGAATTCAGAGAAAGCATTTCTCCTTTCCAATCTAACGTCGTTGCATGAGTGTAAAGCAATAAGTACGTAAAAACCATCAACTCGCAACATCAAAATTTCTATCGCTATGCTACTACAGATAATTATACCATACCCAACGCTCTTATATATAAATGTAGATGAAATTAGGCACTTTTACACGATATCGATAAGATGCAAGGAAGAGCTTAATAAAATGCTTTGTTTCACATGCAACTAAAATAAGTCCTTGAGAAGGTGATAGTAATATCCCGAGATAAGTACAAAATGTTCATATAAAATTTCGTGTGTGTAGTGGATAATTGAAAAAAATGATCTGGTCTCATTTAAAATTATTTTAATTTTAATCTTCTCCTCTTGTAATGTAATGTCAGTAGTTTTGCAGATTTAATGATTGACAACATCACTTTAATTTAATAGCTCTGAATTTTAATATGCATTATAATTAAACAAATCCAAAACTTTTCAAATTCATATTATGATACGGCTTAGTACATATTGTATGCTACAATATGCAACAATAAAATTACTAATAAAAGAACCAATAAAAGAATGATTATTGAATATAAAATAACCGCAAACGCGTACAATTCAACGAGTAGTATATAAAGGAACCAATTTAGGTTTTTTCCGTGTTTGAAGTTTCTTGAATTAATCACACAAGTCAACAACTTACAAAGTGGTGTGGCATGACGCTGCAAATTGTCTAGTAAAAGCAATGTTGCAAGTCTATCAAGAAATTAAAATACGTGCAAACCAAAACACAATAACCGCTACTCAATATTTGTATCTCGGTAAAGTTTTGCCAATTATAGTACACAAATTAAATTGTTGAAATCCATCCAACGCAGAAACAAATTTTGTTTGATTTAGTTTGTGATGTTGAGTTGCTGATTGTTAAAAATATTTCTCGTTTCGTATCGAACGCTATAGCCTATAGGAATCAGGTCACTCCGTGCATTCAAATAAACCAGATAATACAAAATGCCAATTAAATTCTTAAAATTGCTCACTGCGAAGTCCGATTATTTAATTTGAACTTCATTAAACCCGCTTTTAAAATAATGGTCAGAGTTTCTTTAAAATCAATTTATTGTATGTATGTATTTATTTGACCATTTTTCCCATCACAACGGTCTTAGCATAAAATCAATTTATTACTTCTGCTTTAAATTTGGTTGGACCTTTGAAATTGAAATGCCGTTTGAAGCGTTTATGATCGCAATCAATGCCTAACTCGAAAATTATTTACTAGTGTTACGTGAGAGATTGACTGACGTGTTTACATTGATTGTCAGCGAAATTATAACCCATGCAAATAATATATCCCCAATATACTTTTAGTAGTGGGGTTTGCGTTAGCGTTTTGAAAAAATTACGCAGAGAAACCCGATTCTCTCCTTTTTCTTGCACACTGTTTTATTAATTACAAAATAACAAAAATGAATTTCTGCCCCCATACTCTGAAATTATAATACTCACACAATACTTCGCACAAGTTTTGAATAAATATTCTTTGGTTGACACTACTATGGCCATGAAATGGGTAAATAATAGGTTAATAGGCGTGAGCTAGCAAAATTATACGTGGGCGAAGTTTGCAAAACCTGTTTTGCCATTAAAAAATTGTATTGATACATCGTATTTATAGTGTCGTGCTTTATGACAATTTATGCGTATATTATTCTATTGTGTTTGTTTGGTTATTGTTTTGAATTGATTACAAGAAAAAATGTTCTCTGCAAAACAAATCGAATAAAAATTGGTCCTCGCTCCCTATCAATTTTGTGAAACGCACCAACCTTCATTGCCAACTTTGGACAACTTTTGAAGATTTTTTTTACAGAAGGCTCACTTCGAAAATTTCTCATGGCATAATTTATTTTCCCCGATTTTATTAACGGGTTGCTTCCAAAATGAAATATAGCCACGATCAAAAATATACTTAGAGAAAACAACAAAACTAGCATGCTAATTAACGGAAGGCCGAGTTTGTTCTGAAATAGGAGGATTGTGTAAAGTATGGACATCGTCACAATTGTTGCAAGAAACTGAATAATCGGCCAAATTCTATCCTGGAAACTTTCGTTGCACAATATCACAAAAAGTTGTAGTTCCCGATAACACTTTGTCACGTTTTGAAATGTTGGTTGGGATTTTAGAAGCAACCTTAGTTTCTGTAACGTGATATCTATGAAATTTAGTGTGAGTAGGAGAGTGCCAAATGTTAGTGTTAATGTTGGGTTGAATGGTGTAAAAAATACACAATCGGTTACAACTGATAAAAAACGAATAATGAAGTTTCCAAAATATGAGGTATTAAATTCACCAAAGTAGATTCTCGTCAGGTAGCAGTAAAACGGATGAGCGAAGCATGGAAGCACTAAACCAGTGGAAGGAAGTCCTACATGATAAATAATAATTGTTCCTATGTGGATTATCAAAATGAGTAAGTAGAAAAATCTGTTTTGTTTCTCATTAAAATTTGGTGTTGACTTAATACAGTTAAATAGACTACAAAATGAGATCACACGACGTTGAAAATTCTCCAGTACAATGACTTGTCCTACCTTGACCAAAAATGCCCATCCATGAAAAACGACTTTGAGCAAAAAATATTCCCCACTTTCTCTGTTAATTCGAAGACAAAATAGGTCTAGTAGAGTTAAAATTGTAGAAAACCAACAAATGTGACACCAAAGTTTGTTCGTGTTTGTTCTAGATCGTGTCGGTAAATTCAGGACTGAATATAATTCCGTCCTTGAATTAAACTGAATATTACTCAGACCAAGTCGACTGTTCCAGTAGACCAGATTCCGAAGAATTCCAGCGAGTTTCGCATTTGCCATTGCTGATTCGATACTAAAGAAAATAAATGGATAATAATTGCTGTCTGAGGAACGAATTGCTTCAACTTGGGTTTTCGATCAATAGTTTCACGTGTGTTTGTGTTTTATCGCGATAAGAATAAATATTTTCCGCTACTGAAACTACGCTAATAATAAACGTTCCAGAAAAAATTAAAATCAACCGAAGCTTATTGGTTTTAAACTAAATTTTGTTTATCATCAAACATCAAATATGTACTTAAGTAGACCAAATAAATTGGATTGGATCAGCCGCTCAGAGCAACTGTTGCTGGAGGAAAGCAACATTTGGGTTTTCAATTACACTCCCAAAGGAATACTCTGCATCTACAGAAATACGACAGGAATTTCAATGTTGAGAGTTGATGGTTTTTACTTACTTGCTTCATTCTCATGCGACGACGTTTTAGGTTGGAAAGAGAAATGCTTTCTCAGAATTCAATTGTTTCCTCTTGACAATGCATTCAGAAACCTGATTGTACACAAAAGGGCACTAAAACAACTCTGGATTCGTCCGAATGTTCTAGACAGCTCCGTTTTACACCATTAAATTAATGTACATAATGTAATTTCCGAGATTGTTCCGAGACTGCAATAGGGGTGATTTTCGTTAATCTAAAATAATATCCACCACATTCTTCAATTAAAATACAAAAAAATAATACAACTTATGGCAGAGCGCAGTACCAGTTTAAGGTGATATCAATTGCAGTTTTATCCCAGCAAGTTGACTGAATTTCATTGGCGTACTCGCAATTTTGATAGGTTCCTCTCGAGTAAAATTTATAAACTTGCAGTTTTCCTGATTCTAAAAACTTCTCAAGAAAGTTTTTCATTTGGTGGTATTCAGATGCCGAATTTTGAGTTTTAAAAATGCACGGGTAAAATTGTTGAGATAACTTGGCCATCTCGATGAGTGACATGTTTCCCCCGACTTGGAGTAGAACATCGTTCAAGTTTCTTTCGTTTTGTTGAATACGACTTGCATGTGGTTTGGGCGAAATATTGAATCTAGCAGATAGTTCAATTACACAGTAAACGGTTAAATACTGACTATTACCGTTAAAATTGAAATCCTTTTATTTTTATTCCCTTACACAAAAGTCAAACGGCTGTTGTGATCGTAGTCCGTCTTGTTTACCGGAATTTCGTCAAAACTTCTCGTTTCTGAGTTATACGAAACTATACAGAAATTGAGAAAATATTTAAAAAATAGTCTCATTTTGCATTATTTGCATTAATGATTAATCAAAACTTAATTTAATATTTTTAATTGAAGTTACCTACATCGTTTTCTAAACATGAAAGAGGACAAAATTTGGAGCTGATTCGTGCCATTTTCAAGCCGATCCCTGTAAACTTGGTAGTTCTCATTCAGACCATCCAAGAATCTCGTCATGTCAAAATTTATTTGGTGGTATCGTTAGGCGGAGGTATGATAATTTTAATAGAATTCTTCCAAGCTACATTGACATTAAAATTGTAACTCTGGAGTAGAATTACACACAAGAGTAAGAGTAGTAAAAACGTTGCCATTTTGCTTTTCATAAATCAACGGATTGTAAAAGTATGCTTCAGAGTAAAAAAAAATGCCAGTTTTATTCAGCATTTTTCGAATAAAGAAATAAAGTTTGATATGCTTTGAACCGCTCCGAAATCGCTCCGTGGCAACCCAAGTTGGTAGAGTCGTTGTAGAATTGTATAAGACAATGAAGTAAGTACATATGAGTTTATTGCAGAAAATTGACGATAAATTGAAAACTGGACATGTTAAATTTTTTAGAGTGGTTTGAAATGTAAACACTTAGGGTAATAATTAAATTATCTAATTTATATTGTAGTTTAAATCCAGTACTGACTGCGAATCCTATGAATTCATTAAAAACATTAAAAATTATAATCAATGGTTGTTCAAAGTACATAAACACAATTTTTTGTAATTTAATTTTTGAATTTCAGTTGATTGCCCAAATTAATTTCCTGTAGAATTGGTTATTTCAATGTAGCATTTCTCATCCAGAAGACGCTGCACATGGCAAATTTCGCTTACAACGGGATGTCTGCATTGAAGAATTCTTGAAACGAGTCCCGTTGGGTCACGACTGAATGACCTTTCTGATGACTCTCCACTTCCACTGCGACCCGGTGGCAGCAAAAAGGTTGTGCTCGAAATCATGCCCCGTTCGAAAAGCTCCCTCTCATCGGCAGTCCAGGCATCTTGTGGCACCAGAGAAAGAAATCGAGTGAAACATTTTTGCTCCTCCATGCTTCTGAAGTAGAGACTTCCTGAGGCCAGGAGCAGCGCCGCGATTGTGGGCGAAGTATCGGGCTCGACGAATTGTTGGGAGTCAAAGGTCACCTGAGGAAGCTGGAGCCTAGCTTTGTTAAGCAGGATGTTTTGTTTGTCGGCACTGCGGGTCGAGAAGAGGTGAAGGCGACACTTTGCCCCTCTGTCACGGAACCTGGGCATCATTTCGTTGACCTCATAGGGGCTTAGCAGAAGCAGTTGAGACTTTCTAGTTTTGCTGTCAAAAGTAGACGCCACGAACTCCAGAGGCCTTAGAAACGAATCGGTATTGAAGTATCGGGAATTTAGACGGATCACTGTAGTGATGAAGTCATTCGTGGCGAAAACCTCGCCATTCCACCCTTCCGGTTGAACCTCACTCCAGAACGTGGTGTCTTTGAAGATGTCGGGGAGTGGATGAATCCCATCTACAACTCGAAATCCCGCGCTCGGCTTGCCCTGGATGGCGTTGACGACGTTCGGGTGAAGAGAGTGAACTGCGGAGCCCATCTTCGGGGGTCGCTTTACCTGTCGCTCTTCCTCCACCTCGATTTCCTGTTCGTGCTCCAACTCTTTTTCCTGCTCCTCCTCCATCGTCCCTCCGTCACTCGTGAACAATTGCTGCTTTTGTGGAACGTACATCAAAATTTTGTATTTGATGGATCTGCCAATTGAATCGAATCTCTGAATGGCCTCTGGGGCCAATGGAGTTTGTTCATTCTTCTGGATCAACTTTTGCTTTGTAGTTTGGAACCAGTGAGGAACCAGCTTCCAGAGACATCCTAGCTCCGTGTATTGGCCGTACATGTCGCAAAGCTTGATAACCTCGTCGTCCTCACATTGACGGGCAAGGATTTTTGATCTTGACTCTGAACCTAGAGTCGATAACCGAAAGTTGTCCTCGGATGCCAACCGCTGTGCATAATTTTTCCCTGCCATGGCCCAGTACAAAAGTCCGTCCTCATTGGATTCTCTGGTATTCCCAGTGACCCAGTCCAATACAGCCCTGGTCTCAATTTGGTGTTCAGATGACCCATAGATCTTATCGGTGACCTCGCGTGTCAAATAGAAAGTGACACTGTGACCACTTCCAAGTTTGCGCATTCTCATGCAGGCCTGGATCAACTTGTCTCGTTTCATTCTGCTGCCGATGGTGACACAGGCTCTGGATCCTAGGGGAAACTTGAGGTCAGTGCCTCGGGTGTGTTGGTCATCCAAGAATACGCCACACTTCCCCAGTCTTCCCTGGTAAGGTGAAAGGTCAAAGGGCGTGTCTTGTTGTGTGTCACTGGCTTTCGACCTTTTCTTAGTACCAAAGTCTTCCGCAGACCTCGTCTTCACCAGAAGCTCGTTTTCCTTGCTGAAGTAGACCACAGCTTCCAAATCCGGATTGATCTCTAACCAGAGGTCAGCAAGCTGCTCGTTGTTGCATTCCAGCATCAGCGCTCCCGCGTCAATCAAAACGGTCAGTTTGTCTTCCTTCATCTGCTCCAAGATCTGTCGACAACTAAAGCCCATTGGAAATCCCCGGTGACCTCTATTCTCCGGCTGGAGCAAAGTCGCCTCCATATTTTTATTTGTGTCCAGAAGCTGTGGCAGGTCCTGCTGGGATATCTGCAGTGGCAACAAGATCTGCGAGTCGTTGGTCCCACTGAAGCCACAAACCGGAAATTGGTTTCTCTCATAACAGAGATCCCACGATGTCATCACGAGCTTTCCCGGAAACTGTTTCGACTCCTTTGGAAACACTTTGTGGGACAGCCAGTAATCGATAACGGTTTTGTGCTGGCTCAGCAAGTTAAAAAGCTTCGACCACTGATCCACATCCTTGAAGTTGAGGTTCCGGTAATTTTTCAAACACGGGTCAACCAAGTGTTCTGGAATGGAACTTATCCAGCAATTGTAGGTAGAGTCGGGGTGGCGCTTTCCTTTAAGGACACCAAATGCCTCCAACAACTGCGCCTCATTAAGTCCCGAGTAGTAATAACTCAAATGAGTTAAAACAATGGCGAGATCTGGGTGTCCAAATTCGGTTTTCTCCTCGGCCACATCCTTCGCTCTGAAGGGCACCGCCATCAACCGTTGACCCTTTGGATTCACTCCAAACTCAACTCTCCACCGTTTGCCTAGGGCCAGAGCCAGAATGCCGCGTCTCAGGTAACCCGAAATGATCAGAATTTTCTCCAACTGTTCTGGAACAGCCCCGAAAAGGTCCAGCACTGAGGCATGGACATCTGCAGTCATTTCTTTTTCCACTAGGAATTCCATCGTAAGGGACTTCTGATCCTCGGTTAGCATGAACTCTTTCAACATCTCATTTGCGACGGAGGTCATGAAAACCATTAAAAAGGTTTCTACGTCTTGTGACGCGCTTGAGTCTATTTTGTGGTGGAGGAGTCGCACTGAGTTGAAGGTATGAGGATATTTCGAACTTTTGGAGTCATCGAATTCGATCATTCTCGATCCATATTTTTCGAGGAGCTGAGGCCCCAGCTTTTGCACAATGTGCAGCAGCTTCTGGCAAACAGTCCACCGGAGGTTGCCTCCATCGATTGGAACCTGCATTCCTACTGTGTAGACGAGCTGGTACTTGACGCCAAGGAGTTCATCGCTTTCATCCAGGATATCTCTGGCGTGCCGCCTCAGCCAATCCTCCACGCTGTGCAGTTTAAGGCCAAGTGCCAAGTCATTTTTAAACATTCGGTCGTACGCCAACAACCGGAAGGAGAGTCTGTATTCAGGTAGTGTTAAGACGACGCCCTTCATCTCAAGACATTGTTCGTAAGCGTTCTGGATAGCGTCTACGCAGGCGGCGTCGATGTTCATGTCCCTTCGACAGGGGACGGTGTACACCCTGCGATTGAGCAGGCCTCCAATGGCAAAGCTCAAAATTCCCAGGTTCATGTTGTACATGGAGCTTAGAACCGTGACCCTGCAGAGTAATCCCTCAGTGACACTGGCAAGAGTGGTGCAGAGCATGGGCACAATCACGGAGGTCTTGCCTTCGCCCATGTTCAGCTGCATGACGCCATTTCCCTTATTCTCGGGCATTTTCAGCATTCTCTGAGCGACTTCAACTTGAACAGGGCGGATCGTGATGTCCAGCTCGAGTTCGAGAAGCAGCCACTCCGGGTGGTCAGCGGGGCTCCAATTTTGGTGTCCGGGATTTTGTATTTCCCTCTGATATTCTGGAGACTCTGGGAAAAATCCTGGAGTGGATCGGATCGCGATGCAGCGGTTAAGCCGCTTCAGTTTTGTGCAGAGGACGCCCAGGAATACAGCGTAGGATTTGACCGTTTCCGTGACTTCAGATGAAGAACATGCCAAAATCTTCAATAGACTCACAGGGTCCGGGCGAGGTGCAATTCCAACCATGAGTCCAATTTTTACTTCCGGGGTTGCTTCTTCCGGCTTCCGGATCAATTTTATATGCTGGCGTATCACCGTCAAGAATTGACCGCGTTGAGAAATTAAATCATGATTGTCCCCACAATCTAGACCTGGGTCAAAAATATCTTCTCCTCCAAGAATGTCGTCCAGTTTGACTGCGAAGGGTTCCCGATATTCACTCAATGTGGCCACAGTGTCGCATTCAGGAAGATTTGGCATGTTCATTGGTTCCCTTATAGTTTCATCAATTTTTAGAAACCTGTCCAGCGTCGTCTCCAATCTCCTCAAGAAAAGGCACAACTTCCAATTTTTGAACCAGATCTGCAGATTTTGATTAATTTCATTCCGTGACTCATCATTCCAGTAACAGCTCAGTTGGACATTGCGACTGCGACCTTCCAAGTCCTCCAACTCTTGAGTCACCTCGTCTGGTAGTTTGTCACAGGGCCACTTGGATTTTAAATAGTTGGCTATTTTAGAACAGTCCGAGTCTGTATGCATGTGATAATGTAGATACTTTTCGCTGGACCGCTTCAGAATATCTTGAACTTGTGAGATATTGTAATTATTAGCAGATGGGTCACTGTACGATTCGTGTGGTGAGGGAACCTCCGGGAAGACTTGTTTTTCTCCGCAATTTTTTGCCACTGTGGAAATGTAATGTAGGGTGTTTATTTGCTCCAGAGGGGCGTTTTGATAAGCCATGGCTGATAAGAGCAGAGTGAAGTTGAGTTCTTCCTCCGGCGTTTTTCTCGATTTCGCCCAGGCGTACAGTCTCAGCCAGTTGGAACGGAGATCCCAGGAGAAAAGTTTGCCCAATGAGCAGCACATTTCTTTAGACCCTTGGATTAGTGGATACGCAGCATGGAGGAGATGTTCCGGTTGGACGACAAAGCTAAGTAAATTCGTGGAAATTTGCATGGATTTTTGAAACCGGTACAAATTCAATCTGGCAGCTGATATCTGGAGCAGTGAGCACAAATTGATGTCGGGTTTCGAGGTGGACCGCAGCTTGGGAATTTCCGGGTGTTGGAAAGTTTTCTGATTGTCATTTTGAATGATTTTTGCAAGTAAATCCGAGCGATACGCTGGTTGAAGATAAGCGGCGGAGTTGTGGAATCCTTGGGATCTAAGGTAACCTCTGACTTGAAGACAGTTCTTGGCGTCAGTTCCAGCAGAACTGATGTCTGATCCAAAAAGTTTCCCAAGTTTTTCGCTGTCCTCCACTAATCTGTCCACAACCATCGCTAAACCGTCCCAGGCAGCCATCGAGGGAATTGATTCAGGCCACTCGGTCGACTCCATTGATTCAGCGCCGTTGGCAATCGAGCTTCCACCAAATTCGGTGCCATAGTAGATTCGCCTCGGTACCATTCCACGAATGAACTCCAGCGTTTTCAAGGACTCCTTGTCATAGGGCGAGCAACTCCAAACGAAGGCAGTTTGAAGAATCCGCATCGCCATTTCCGTGCCGGTCAGCCGAGTGAAAGGATCTGGTAGGGGTGATGATGTGGCGCCATGAAGGGCGGCGAGGTAGAGCCAGGCGGATTTGCTCTTTGATACAGCCTTCACTCTCTTCAGAACGTCGTCGTATTCGTAGAGGAAATACGATGGCTGACGAAGAGTGGTCAGATCAACGCTGACACTCTGGTGGTGTGTTGGGGTGCGACCGGAACTGATCATGATGTCACCATGGGGCACAATGAAAAATCTTTTGTTTGCTTGCTGGTTTTCCAGGATGACCCCATTCTGGAGGCCAATTAACGTACCTCGAGAATTGGAAGTTTGGTCGTTCGACAAGTGGAACCCGGGATACTCCAGGCTCTCCAGGGACCCCAACTTCAAGTTCAACCTGAACCTGAGGTTGTGCCTTCGGAGATGGGCCGTCACACTCAAGTTACTGGGATGCTTTGTGTCCACTATGACATCGATGTATTTGGAAATCTCGAGCGGAAGCAAGGCGCTACAGATTTTCTGGAATCCTGGGGACGTACAGTTCAACAAGGGATTTCCGGACGAATTGTCCAACAATTTCCAAAGGGCAGACTTTTTCAGTGCAAAATCACTTTTACTTGCTGCTGAAATGCGGCGAAAATGAACCGTGCCATTTTTAGGGTCCAGCCAATGTGTGTAGTTATCAATAAAATGCTCTGAAACGAAACCCTTGAACTTCTTTGAGTCTAGCATTATCCAAAAGCTGGAGTCTTCCTGAATTTCTTTGATGAGAATGACAGTTGCAGTGGCATGCGTGTGCCTTAAGTGACCTGAAGTGAAGATGTAATGCTTCCCGTGGAATTCCAGTGTCGTTCTGGTGTCGCATTTAGAATCGCGTTGAACCATCAATTTTGTGTTTTCCTTGAAAAATCTCTGGAAGAGGGGATCAGCGGCGACTTCAGGTGGAAGCTGCGACTGAGAGTAGCCGTTCACAAGGAAGGTCCCAACAATGAGGTCAAAGGTCACCGTGTAAGAATTTCCAGTTGGCCCATTATATGGCATTTGAATAACATTGTTGGAGGATGCGGAATTTTGCAATGTGATCTTTCCTCGAGTGGAGGATCTGGCGCCACTCCACTTTTGCTGCGCGAATGAGTGCAAAGCCTCCTTCACGTACGCCATGGTCGGCGTTTCTGCAGAAATAACAGCGTCCAGTCGGAACCTTAGAGCGTTTCTCATCGCCACTTGGAACAGCATCCTGGAAAAGTCTGACACAGTGGAAATGTCAGTGATTCCATTTAAGTCGTGGACGGTGTGGAGCCAGTGCAAAACATCGTCATGATCCCTCATGACATTCCTGATGTTCGAGAGATTATCAGTCACCGATGAGGTCACGTTGAAGCTGAAGGCTGAGCAGAGCCGCACATGGAACATAATTTTCCTCAGGCCAGTATCAACCACTTTGGGCTTCATCATATCCGTTTCAATTTTGGCCACCCACTTGTCAATGACCTCGTGGCGCCAGGTTTTGAGGACCTCGTAGCACTTGGATTGAGAACCGTTATTTTTGTTCAGTTCCATTATTCGCGTGGTGATCACAATGGCACTGAGTAGGACTATCGGGCTGCCGTAATTGAATTCATTTTCCTTCACGCGCCTCTCCAGCATTTCCAGAAATTCCAAGCAAAAGTCATCATCCTTGAAGTCGAGATGGGCGTCACTTCGATCGTTTTGCCAAACAGCTTGCATAATCAAGGCCAGAACCGGTTCCTCGTCCAGGGACAAAATCCTACTTGAAATGGACCTGTAGAGATTCCTCAACTGGATTCGGTGACCTGCACGAAGCGACCCGAAAGCAATAAACTCGTCCACGGATAGCTTTTGGTGACACTCGGTTTGCCTTGCGATCACTGTATTCTGGGAATGGTCTGTGGACTCCAGGTTTGTCTGAAGTGCGAGGTACGGAGTGAAATTGTAGGTATGCTCCAATTGAAAGGCGCAAACTTTCTGTACGCTTCCAACAGCATCTGGCCACCTTTGTCGACGCTGGTAGCGGTAAAAGCATTGCAGTCCATTGTTGATAACGAAGTTTTCCCTTGTAGATAATAAGACATCCGGTTTTGCGTGAATACGGGATGTTGACGACGCTGGAAGACATTTACTGCCAAGACTCATAACATTGCCTGGGGAAATATTTCTGTACTCGCTTATCTTGCGGTAATCAGACACCAACGTTTTCACGACAAGACTCGTATTTGGAGGGGTTTCACCCATCAGTTCATACTTCAGCATGGCCAAGTTCTCCCGCCAGTCGGAGATCTCCTGTGGAATGAGAAGCTCAAAAACAATTGCGTCCCTCCAAGGCTCTTCAGGTGGCAAACATCGTTCATACAGAAATACAGAAGCTCTTGCCCTTTTTAGTTCTTCCTGCAGGCTGCATTTTCTACACTGCGTCCTGTCCCTCACATTTTCGGTTCCGCACTCGCACGTGCTCAATTTAATGTTTCTTAGCCGCTCTTCACAGTATTCCTTTGTCCCTCGAACCTCCTCGTACTTTGCCTCCACTTCCTTTTCAATGTCCTGGAGAATCTTTTTCTTGAGCTCGATCATTTTTGAATTTTGTCGAGCGAACGCTGCAGCAAAAGTCTCATGTTTAATTGCACATAACGCCAACACATCCTGAGACTGTGAGGCCTTGGCGTCTCTTCCTCTGAAATAATCCAAAATCTCGTCCAACAACTCAATGTCTTTCTTGTGTGGAAGCACCAGTTTCTCGAAAGTTTGTCTGGTGACGCCTGATTTGTATTCCAGAAGCAAATGGTGTCTACCGGTGGTCAACTTGTCCAGTTTCTGATGAATTCTCAGAATTACTAGGTAAATCTGGCTGGTCTCCACAGGATTATTGAGGTAGAAATTGCGAGCAATTTTCAAGTAG
>VYYJ01004315.1:0-13734 GCA_021029165.1 Cyphoderus albinus
AGCTGCACAAAAGTCTTTGTATCAATGAAGGTTCAAACAAAACTCTATTGGATAAAATTGGACATCTGCCATCAAGAATAGTGCATCGATCTAAGGTTGTAAAAATTTAATTTTTTGGCTTTTACCACAAAAAGTAGAAGCAAAAAGCAGAATGGAAGGTATTAAATACGTGCATGTCGTGCATGCACAAAACACGTTTCCGGAACTTGAATTAAAGTATTACTCCCACTCTCCACATGAGAAATGAAGGATTTTATTTTTGCCCAAAGATGGAAAATATACAACATTTTATTATACAGATTACAACACACAGACTACATTACATTGACAAAGTTTATTAATTCACAATATGACGAGACTGAGTTAAAGTAGTAAACATTTTTAAGTACCCTTTTCATTAATAAACAAGTTGCACAATACAATTAAAGAGTGAATATTTACAACACTTAAACGGAAGTTGTGTACTTGGGTACAACCAAACAAACATTTTTCATGGGCAGTGGATTGCGTAGTTTCCCATGATGACCACCTGCCCTCCTTGAATGATCAAAATTTTAGTTTAGTCATGCATATACATACTAATAGTATGATACTATGCTTAAAAAATTCTATTATGCATCTATTTTGCAAAAGTATAAAGTGCTTTGGTGAATTATTGTTTACTGAAAACCGGGACCAGGTTATACATACTTATTGATAGGTTAGGTAGCGTGGGCATGTTTAGTGTGATTTCTAACAAACGGTACACATTTAACAAGTGGGTTTTTATATGACTGCGCAATTTCTCCTCCTTCACATCCATCAAGGATATTACGTTTTGTTTGCCTACTATACCATTTGTCAAATTCCGTCGAATTTTTATAGCTTAAAATTCTAAATGAAATTATTCTTTTCATTTCATTCCACAAAAAAATTCTTCGAAATGATTTCTACCCTACATGGACGACACAATTTCCCCTTTTGTACACATTTGTAGCAATGTTGTTATAAATAATTTATTTCTCCTTTTATTGCAACATTGGACTAGTGATCAAATAAAAGAAGCACACAAAATTTCTCATCAAAAGAGCTTGCACGCAGGAAGTCAACGTTCAAGGATCGAGGACACGCATTTATTAAAGAATGGTTCTTCTTGCCAGAGGTTATGAAAAGGAGAAAGCAAGTTTATTCCTAACAGACAAATACCCTCAGGGAAGGTGATAAATGAAAGATAAAGCAAACAAACGAAACGGCGTTTGTCCTGACTGTACAACTCATTTTGAACGTCTTCATCCAACTTTCCCAATCCAATTTCTCCCAATGAAATCTTGCAGTGTAATTTATTGTTTCAGCCAATAATTCTTTATTTAACTGGGCTGGACTTTTTATACAATGCTATCAAATCAAATATAAAAGCGGAATTCATGACAGCTCAAACGATTTCAAAAGAAACTGCTCACAAAGAACAAACAGTGAGAAGTTCTTGAGATACCAGCTTGTCTGTAAGCCTTGAAGAACAAGGCATTTCCACTTTGTATAAAAATGCCTTTCAAGAGAAAGCAGCGCCCGAATAAGGATTCATCCTCATCCACTTTTAAACTTTATGTAGTAAACAGGAAGTGTACTTATCTGTACTCCATTCAGCTTCTAAAAGAGCCCCTAATGGTGCAACAAAGTCAACTGCGCATCCTGTTTTGAAGTTTCAAATACAGTCGCCCCATCGTTTAATTTGAAGATTTATTTTTGAATATGTGACAGAAGCTGACTAGCGTACGACTGAAACTGCCATAATAATAATAAAGCAAATGAAAGAATAACAATATAAATATGCAGTCGCGTCCGCCCAAATGAATCCAAACAAATTCAATGTTTAATGAATTATTCATTGAGTTCATAGGGTATTGTAGCCTTTTGATACCATGATCGTTTAATGTAAAAATTAGTTTTGTCGTTACCTATTTCAAAGTGCTCGATAATCTCCAAAAACCTTGTATTTTTTTTCAAAATTTTACATTTACTTAGTTAGTTTTACTAATTACTAATCATTGCGTAAAATAAGAACAACCTTAATTTGTACACCAACGCGATTTTTTCGGATAAAATCCAATACAGCTGTGACAGTGTAAAGCATTCCCCGGACTGACGTTGAATAACATATTAATATGATGCTTCTGGTTTCGTGCTTTTCTGAACACAGGCCTTGGGAAAGTTCCACATTTTTGCTGCAGGCGTCTAAACTGGGAGCTGGTGGAGAAATTTCTACAGTTAGCGGCTAACTGTTAGCGTAACTTCCGCAAAGATGAAAAGTGAGAAGGATGAAAACAAGTCTACATAAGCTCCCTGCCATAATTTCGTTTCATGTGCACCAAAAAATAGGAAAGGTGTGAATATGAAGACCAAGAGAATACTTATAATATTTTTTATATAGTGGAGACTGGAGACGGTAGAAATCTACTTCATGGTCACAAAGTATGCTCTAAATCTGCTTACGTGATAAATCTCCTTTCCGATATCCGCTCTAAAGAACGTCACATGAACACATCAAATTCCGTTCCAAACAGCTCAGTTTATCTCACCTTCTCCCCATGTTGGAATTTCATAGTTGTAGTTATTTTCTTCATTCAGGAAAAGGAGTTCTGAGAGTTCTGAAGTGCCATCGTGACCGTAATGTACTCGCTCCTCCAATCTATCACGCTCACAAGCATTCGTCCACTTTACGTTTACTTTGTCATTGTCACCATACTACTAGGAAATCTACTTTGTGTGATAAGTAAATTCCTTATGACTTTTATTTTTCCACCAGTTCATTGCTGAGACAAACTAAGTGTGTGCTATCGGATGTTCAATCAGGGTAAACAGCATTTCGCCAAAAAATGACTTACTTTGATCCACTAAAGCGAAAACCCACAATTTCTATATTTTGTCAAAGAAATCGTCATTTGTTCTAGTACTTTATCATCTCGTGTAAAAACTATAGGATGACAAAAAGTAGAGAATATAAAAATTGTCATTTTTTCATGTTATTAGGTACTAGAGTAAATCACGTCGATTCATGCTCCATTTCTTATATTTCAGACTACACCGAAGTTGCATTGACTTGACGGTGAAGTGAAACGGCTGTCAAATTCGGAAAAAAAATCTAACGTATTATTTTTTCTCCTTTGATGCTAGAGAGAAGATTTTAATTGAACATGTTTTCTTTTCTTCCCAACCAAATCAAAAAAATCAATGCTTGAATGCAGATGATGGTGTTGCCATTTCAAGTTAAATGAACAAAAAAGTCTGAAAACAGTGTCTAAAATAAAATCATTCATTAAAAAAAATAAACTTCACATTTTACTTTCAGTCCCGATTTCTAATGGATAATGGCGTCGCCATTAAAGCACAATGAAATCAACTTCATAATATTCATCAATTTCAAGCATACGGGAAAACTGTGATCCATTTTTTTGTGATAATATTTTTGCACCCTATTATAAACTAATCCCGTTAAAAAGTTGGTTTCGTGTGAGTACAAGTTTGCTATTTTCAGACTGCTAATTAATTGGATTTAGCGCTAAAAGCACTTTCTGTCTGGAACATTCACTTTCTTTGTCTCGATTCTCTTCATTCTGACCCAGCCAAATCCATCAGAAACCTCAAATAGAAAACTGAAATATTTGATTAATTTCGCAAACAATCTTCTTTCTACTGTTATTTTGATTTAAATGCCTGATGTCTGAACCAGTGCTAGAAGCGTCCTGCTCTCACTTTAGAAAGTTGGCGATATTTGAATATCATTTAAATTTATATTTGTATATGATACTTGCGCCTATTAAGAATTAAACTTATGACAAAGGTAAATAGGACTAGTTAATTTTCTTCATAACATCTTGACAAAGACTCATTGACAAATGTCATTTCATTTTCTCTCGTCTTTCTGTTAAACGTTTATTTGTGTTTTTTGTTTATAACCGTAAGTTTTGTTTTGGTTCTATGAATATTTTTTATTTCATCACTTCTGTGGACGTGACTGTGTTTAGCTTAAAGTGGGCACCCTTTTTACAATATAATCCATGATTGATTTTGAAAGCTTTTATTGTTTACATTAATTAACAATTGAAAGGCGTTAGAGAGAATCTGTTGTTGGAATAAATATGGAATACAATTCCAATTATTATTAACAGGATTTTTCCTCTTGAATACAACCTAATTAAAGAGAAAGTAATTAAAATAATTTCTAAACACACGGTCAGATAGTGTACGTAATGCTGTACGGTCAACCAATCAAGTCAATGACGACAAAGTGTTTCCTAGAACCAATGGCGATCAACAGCTTGGACAGAAAATATAAATGTGGGGAAAATAACAAAAGTTGGAAATTGAATTACTATTTGTAGGTTTCTTTCCGTCGAACTGTACGGCCAATGACACTTTAATTATTTTGTGGTGGTGGTGAACAAGTGAAAGTGAAAGCAACACTACTGGAGCAAATAAAAATTATGACGTGGTGGCACATGTTTCCATTGTCCTGGTCTACAAAACTCTCTATATGGATTAAATCTAGGATAAAACCTCTTCAAGTTCAATTATGAGGCGAAAGAAGGACAAAGCCAAGTTACATTGATTAGCAATATTCAACCTAAGTACAATGATTTCAATGTACTCTAAATTCATACTACGTTTTCCAGGTAATTTCCTTCAAAAGAGAATTTAATTATTTGGGCACTACGTTTTATAGCATTGTTTAATTAATTACATACATATACGCTCAAATTAACTTTCGTACTGAAATGATATTGGTTTGTAGCTATATACACGCTATAGAATTTTCGTAGCAGTGAAATATAAGATAATTTTACTTTCATTTATTTTCGTTAAGATGAAAAATAAATGGAGTTAGGTACATACAGTTCATAGAAATATGAACATATCTACACTATTAATCATTCCTCTCCGAAGCCCACCCACAGCACAATATATGCCGTGTTGAATATGATTGTGCTTCTACATTATCAACATGTTCCACGTGTATTTATTTCCGCTTTCCTTCCCAACAGGCAAAATGTTCTCGCATTTCTTCTCGGGATAACATCAAAATGTTCTTTGATGTGTTCAAATGCTTTCATTCTTATAGTTTCTCAAGTGGGTCGCAGCGAGCTGCATTTCTCTTTGTTTTACGTTACCCCGAGTTCCTAAAATGTATATAATGCCAATTACATGGAGTCTCATTGTTCATTCTAGTCAGATGCAATAATCTCATTAGTTCAAATATTTTGTCATGAGAGTTCACTATCAACCCAAAGGAAGACGAGGCGATCATCATTTCTCACTCACGTAACAAATAAACTGAGACAGAAATTTTCATTTTCTGGTGATGCAACGGAAGGAGTAAAGCAGCTGCACATCCGTAACATGTCTGGAACATCTTGATCGTATAATTTTCGTTGTTAAACGAACAGAATTAATTTTTCTCTCTGAATATAAATTAGATATAAGGACTAGCCGGAAGTGTTTAGGAAAAACTGAGAGACGGTTGCTCCGAGATGGTGCACCGAAGGGCGAGCTTTTTAATATCTGGTTTATGTCTTTGCTTTCAATTTCACATTAAGTAAAGTATTCATTTCAAGGGTGACAGTGTAAATCGCTGGTGGGTGATATACATATTTACTGGATCTTTATTCATATTGAATTTTGTTATTTTACGGTATTATTCTCATCGTTGAAACTTCAGATTGCAAGTTTGTGCATGACATAACAAAACTGCAGAAGTTATAGGTAATGGAAACGGGATTGAAAAGTTCTGACTTTCAAATCAAGTGAAAACTTGTACTTTTTTGTACAATGTTCCTATATTAGAGAAAAACATTTTTATTAACTTGTCGAGCTTGCACTTTTTACTTTATTGTCAGACATTCTTTAGCCCTCAATTCATTGCAGGCGAATAAAATAAAGCAGACCGCCCACGGCGACAGGCACAAAAATTCACAAAAACGTTTCTTCCGAATCTTTTTGGTCGTATTTGGTTAGATAGATGATAGAACAAGGAACAGGAAATATATCCGACATAGTTATTTGTACAAACCGACCCACTATATCTGAAAGCGTGTCAGATAGCTAGTAGTAAATGTTTGTCCTGGAGAAAGTGAAATTATTCTGTAATTTTATATTTGCTTTGGGGAACGGATCTGCTTTACTTAGAAAATTGGCAATTTCTCAGTTATGCAAGCATAATTTTCGGATACTCTGTATTTTTCAGGTTTGTTTAAAAATCTGTCCCTTTGACGTCATTAAAAGAAGTTTCATGGTTCTTAGCAAATCAACACGTCCAAGTTGTTTAAACGTTGAACATGTTGTTCTTTGATCGTGTTGATTGTTTTGGAGTTTATTAGTTGAATTGCACGTCATTTCAAATCGTCTCTAAACTTTCTCTTTTCCGTCTCTTCTTTCATCATGTTTTAGTATACAATATCAGAGCATTAGTGCAACAGACAGGCAGTTGAAATGCACTAAAGAGTCGATCATTTCAGAAAAAAACCGTTAGGAGGGAAGACAAGCAACGTCAATTGATTGACGTGCAATGAATTCCAAAAGAGTAAGAGTGGACGATTTTCTTTCAAAAGGTCGATGCCCGGTGTTGGCACAGGAAATATCAACTTCAAGAGAATACTTCACTGCCACCTAATTGAAATTTGATACATATTAATTTGTAATTAATTAGCTTCACTTATAAGGCAGAGAAGTGTAATGCTCAAAAATATGTATACATATATTTATACATGTATATTTAATGTATGTATGTATAATTAAATGACTACGTTTTAGAACAATTAAATGAGTAAACAATAAAACTATTTTTACTTATTTCAGAATAAACAAGTAATAAAAAATGAAACTCATCAAATGTTTACAGTTAAATATGAATTAGAATTACTCTATCGTTTCTAATCAAAGATTCATTTTAGTTACATTTGAGAAGGTAAACATGCATTTCGTTTATTTAGTTTTCCTCGCTAAAACAAATAAATGAAAAGAATAAAAAGTAACTTGTACTTGTTTATCATTCTAAACGTTTTATCTTTTAGTCTCGTCGACTTTCAGGAAAACTACAGACATATAAAAGGTAGCTCCTATTCTTCTTGTCATCAAAAAGTTACTTCGTGATTCTTCAAGTCGGTCGTTGTATTGCCAAGAAAGTGATATCAAAATGAAGACAGAAAGTAGTTTGATAATATACTCGATGTATTGGTAATCAGGTAGTCAGCCGCGTACAGGTAGTTTCCACTTATTGTCTCGACAGGGTGTTTTATATTGGGACAGACATGTACAGAGAGCAAATATTTGATGTGGTCGGATATTCTGATTACTTCCTGTCCTCAAATTTCATCTTTATGGTCGTTTCAGGTTGGGTCTGATTAAGGTCGGAAATATTAAGTCATCAAATTCAAGAAAGATCTTGGAATCGAGAAGTTTTAGCTTCTAGGCTTACTGGAAGGGGCATACAGAAAGTAGACAAGTTTCTGCTTAAACTTTAGGCAAATATTTTACAGTAGAAACTAAAAGTAAAATAAAATTTGACTAGCGGCAATACCTTCGAAGAGAAGAAAGATGAAGTTTCGTTTAACAAACCTGGGGTTAATAAATTATATTACATACTTGTTTCGGTGGAGTTGCGGTGTTCACTTTCCGGTAGATAAATAATATATTTCATTTACCTAACTTTTTAATGCACTTGCTGAAAGAAGGAATAAGGCGAGCTAATAAAAACTAACAAGGAGTGTTGCAGAGTGACTAAGCCGCAGCCGTTTTCTAAATTTTAATCCATGTTTTATAGGTAATTATTTACCATTTGCACCTCAGATTGCTCAAACAAACGGAAACACTAGGGTAAATGGTGATTGCAGCTGAATTCTACGCATAAAATGGCCTATAAAACATGGATTAAAATTTAGAATTGGCTTAAAAGTCACTCTGTCACACTCCTCCGTAAGTACCGATAGACTCACAAGGTTAGAGGCGAAACACCCAGGTTGATCTCTTATCGACATAATGTGTTCTATTTTAAGTAAAATAATTCTAAAACATAACCAAAGTATTTTCCTTGTTCAATGGAAAGGTAACTGGTTTGTATTAATGTGAAAGCTAATATATTAGGTTAACATTGATGTGATTAATGGGGCGAATACACCTATAATACATCATGTGATAGCTGTAGAGTTATAAAGGATAAAAAACAATTTGCTGCTATTTTAAACTTATAATTTATTTTAGTGCTGGAAGATTTATTTATGGTGATTATTTTAACCAAATGTTAAACAAATATAAATAATATAACCAAATAGGTTTTCATTCAAGAACGAAAACGCGTCTGTTATTTTCTCCTGAATTATACGTAGAATAAAACACATTTTACCGAAATATGTATCAATTTGAATCTAGCTTTCCCCCTCTGGCCCTGTCAGTCATAGATGGACTTATAATTACGTAGAAACGCTTGTAGTTACTTATTTTATAGGTTGAACCTGCTTTTGATTTTGCATTGTGCCATATTCCGTCAATACCTAAACATTCAAAATATTTCATGTTGACAGATAGGTTACATCACAGGTACGGGTTGCAAACGCTAACGAGACAGACAGAGTAGCTTTTATGTTTATGTTGGATACATTATTTTTCCAATTGAGGAGTACACTACACAGAAAGTTTTTGAATGAAAATGTCAAATTACACTGTATATGTACTACTGATCATATGATCTACTGATCTGGAGTTTAGTTTCTGTTAGTTTCTGTTAAATACAACTGGCGGGTACGTGGTACGTCAAAATGTATGATTAAAAACCTTTGTGGAGATACAAGGTAGTGATTGCAATATGAACTATCTACCTTCGTTGCATGAAATCTAATTTAAAAAAGAAGACAACTGAGTTTCTTTTATCTGCGGATGACTTAAGGTTTAGTATTGAAAGTGATCTAAAGTTATTTGAATTAGGATGTACCTTGTGACTCGTGACCTCTATTCATGAATTTTGAATTCATGTTCCAGTCCAGTTTATTTATTATCTTGAAAATGTACTTGTACTTAGGATGATGAAACTAGATCCAACATTTAACCACAAGGAGTAATTCAGCTATTCATAACTTTTCATTTGTGTGTATTCAATAGAATTTGATTAAAAATACATTACTAATAAAATTAACCTTTTTAGGCCATTATGTCCGAAGAAAGTCCATAAACAAGGAAAACTTTTCATGAATTGAATGTGTTTTACTATGCAAAACGTAAAAGTTGAATAAGTTTTCACGTTCACTACTACTGTTTATATGGGCCTAATAAATCAACAAAATCATGCACTAGTTGCCGCAGATTAAGTATTCATACTCTAAAAAACACTTCTCAGTTTCGTTTAGCTTCAGTTGTAGCAAAGTCAGTTGGACAAATGCATAAAGTTTAAATCTTAAATCATTTGAAGTTCATTGGCGTCAATGATGGCATCAACAGGTAACATTGAAATAGAAAACAGTTTAGTTTAGTAGAATGGAGAAGTCTCAAGTTTTTCTTTGATAAAGTTGGTTCTAAGTTACACCATACTCTTAATTCACTGTATTTGGAGTGACTGCTTCTGATTTTACTTTTGTAGGACAATATGCAAAGGCTGCTACATTTTCCCAGTTATTCTTAGTCCTCATAATATCTACAAATGCGCACAGAAAAAAGTATTTTGAGAGCTGATGTAGCGTAGGCATTTTTAGTTTGTGTATGATTCAACATGGATGAATTTTTGAAGCGGATGAAAATAACTTGTATGAGTCAAATAAAACTTTTGAGAGTGGGCAATGTTCTTTTTACTATAGCAAAAGCCCCCAGCGTTTATTCGTGTGAATGCAGACAAAGTGAAAATGAAGGATCTCTTCAACTTGCTAAGCAGCTTTAGAGCACTGCAATTTCTGCTCCCCTGACCTGAGGTGATATACTAAATAGATAAGTGCGCTGTTCAATGCCTTGAAGAGAGCAATGTTTATATATAACCCTCTTGGGAAAAGTTACATTATTAGCTTTCTTCATAACGAACTGGTTTTATCTGAATATGTCAAAGGAAATAAGGATTTAATTTTATTCAGCCAGGAAATGAGTATTTGAAGGAGAAAAGCATACAAATAGGAACAATTTAAATCTTGAGTGTTGAACTCATTAAAATACGAAAGCTTCGGTTGCAGTTACTGTCAAGGACTAATTTGAGCTAAATCAATCTGTCAATCGACTACTCTAGTAATATAAATATATAAAAACATAATTCCTCCCAAAAAAAATTATGAATAATAGAAATGAGAATCGTGCGGTTTTATTGATTATAAAAATAGTGTGCGGTATGTGTCCGTTTATTTGACCAGTCGTAAAAAAGAAAATTTGCCTTTACTAATGTTGTAAGAGTAGCGAAATTCGAGAAAGGTCATGCAAGCCGACGTGAATATTCCATCAGTGTCAATTTCTGTTTTGTTCTCAATTTTATTCTCCCTATTTCCTCTGTCAATGTCGACATTGTCAACGCATAATTTTTAGCTGCGATTTCTGAAATCACAATTTTTCTAACATTATTTTAAAGGGAAAAGGTAATGTCTCACTCCCTTTACAATGCCCACTTTGTTTTCAATGGTTATGTAAATAATACAGGTAAACCGACAAGTAATATGGTTAAAATTATGTTATGTACAAAATGTTTTGAAGGTAAATGTTTGCTTCGATAAATGATTTGGTTACCCAAAGACCGATTGGAACAGTCTCAAAATGACTTTTATATGTATTATGATCAATTAAAACACTACACGAAGATTTTGCATACAGATTATTTCGATTAATTATTCAGAATATTTGCATTTAATTTTGCTTAAATTATTTGTTTGTTTATTGTCTGCGTATGCTACAAATCTGACCCAGTTATAATTTGTATTTTACTAAACTATAATCTACATATGCCGACTGTTGGACTGTTCCACATAAATGCTCCGCGTTTGAGAAGTACGCATTCAGATTTAAATTAGATTTAGATTGTCTTGCCGCCGGTATTCTGCCTGATTGTCTGTGTTAGGCACTACACGAGGAGAGCTTTCGAATGACATTTTGTCCGTTGCAATCCACCACTGGGCACGACTTGCTTTTTAAGCCCACAATGAGTTTTAATAATAAACTAACCAACTTCCACTCTCCCTCTTCACGCAATTCAGAATCCCTCCATTCATCTCGGTCATCATTCATCTCAACTTTGCGGTATACCCCATCTTTTTAAGGTCCTTCTTTATTATCTCACATCACCACTAGAATTTAACGTTTACGTCTTTGCCCAAACAAACTCGTCGTAATAGAATCTTTCAAATTATTACATATCAAATAAATTCATCGTTACAGATATGATTTTTGCAATAGTTATACATAAGATTTCGTGATTCAAGGAGTTCAAGCAAACACAGGTTGGACCTACCAATGTGAATACAAGAATGAGTTTACTGTTATTAAATAAGTGATATTTTACATTTCAGCTAAATATACATACATAACGTAGCCAGTGAAAGTTATGCAACGAAAAGAACTTTTGTCATCCATTATTTTATTCGTAGTTTCTTGACATTTAATTATATAACAAAACGTTTATTGCAAACCAAAAATCGTATAGTCTCGCGTTAGTAGCACACGTCTCGAGTACCTGTCAACTTGAGTTTGAATTGAAGAATACTTAGGATGCGCTTATCAGATTAATTATATATGCTCTCTCGACAGATGCTTTCACGTAATAAGAATGTAAAGGTGTAAAAATTTATTTATCCCGACTATAATTTATCGCAGCTTTTCTATAGGTGAAATAATGAATGTTTTTCGACTAGAAAAGGGACACGAGAGAAAAGATTTATATTTTTAATATTTTGAACTTTCATTCCATTTGAAATGACGACTATTGATTGTAGGGTTTTACTTTCAGTTTAAAGCAACTTGAGATACATTTGGCACAACCAAACTGTTAACTATCTAGCTAACGTTACCTATTATCGAAATTCCTGGAACAAGAAGAGCTTGGAGGCTTCTTTCACAAATTGAGAATAATTCGGGTTGAGCTTTCTTTCTATCAAAGACGGCTCAAAAACAGATATTCTATGTATAATAGAATCGAAATTCCTTTTCTTTATGGATAAACATAGTTATTCACAAGTGTAGAGCAGGCTCATATTTCATCGAATTATTTGAATATGAAATAAGCTTAATGTTTGCAGTGCTGCACTTACTCCGGGTCCAAAAAGGATATATCAGACAAAAAGAATGAATGGGAAATTTGATTTATTTTTATTTATACTTGTTCTCAGAATACTGCTCATGAATATTAGAGCTCGCGTTTTCTCATTGCTTTCAGTCGGTGAAGCATGTACATGCCAGACATTCCCATGAGAGTGGATTATTTTTATTTGCATGAATTATTTATAGTCAATGTACAATGTCATACGCATGAGAGAGACACAACGTAGATTTTTCCATGATTCATTACAGGAAAAGTCCCTGTTGAATTACATACGGGGAAAGAATTATTCACATTTCGACAGGTTTAGGCATGGATGATCGAATTGGATATTCAGTCGAGATGACAATGAGATTCTTCATGCATAGGGAAAACACCTCAGAATGCGCGTAGCTCAACTTTCTCCTATTTCGTTTCTCTGTGAATTCGAACGTGAAAATATTGAAAACAAAATTCGATGCATCATGTGATGAAAGTTACAATATCTCTGTAACATAATACTTTAGATTAGCTACATTATTATATCTTATCTATTGTTGCATTAACAATAAGGGATATACAATCGAATATGAAACGTTCAGCTTCAGTATTACATTGCTCCGTCTTATTTCTACTGTCCTAGTCCTTCACAAGCACAACTTGATTGAACAACTTCTTTTGAAAGTTGTAGCGTTGTTGTAAGTTATAACTTCTATCCTTTTTCCTAACGCATTCTTTAGGAATAGGAAATAATAAACCAATTTAAATCGGTATAGAGGTACACACTGTAGTGAGACAGAAATTGGTAACCAGTTTTTTGGTTCTATTCTGTACCGACTCTTGTCTTCTTGTACTTGTAAGTGAGACAAATATTTGTTCGTCATGGCTCTTGCATCACTCCGTAATGACTTCCCACGACTGCAAAGATTGAACCAAATGTTCTGTTGCATTTCTGTCTCCCATATGACTTCCCTAGAGACCAAAATTGGATACTCAAACAGGCAGACAAAAACAAAAAGGAAAGCCATCAGTCGCCATATCGCCATTGCCAAAACGTTTGTCTCTAGTTTTAATAGTAATGAGGCACATGGACACACGTAAAATTAAAATTGAATTACACACAGCTTGTAACTAAAAACGTACCACTAAAGAAGAAAAGTAGGTACATATTCTACGATTTAAACATTGCAATAAAGCAAATACAGAAGAAGAATATTACTCAAAAGCATACTATTTACATAGTTATATCAATGGCATAATGTAATGGAAAATTAGGGTAAAAATAAAATAAATGGCAACATAAATAGGTGTTGTGCTGTGGGTTGATTTCATTGATTTGATATGGAAGCATCTCATGAGAAAAGTACCGTCCGAGGTAGGCTACTTCATCCCTTCTAGTCGTAAGAGTGGTATGTTCTAATTCACCGACTACGAGTTGGCCGATAATCCTTTTGACCCTAAACTGCGCAACCACCGACTTCGGAACTGTGACTTACTCACTAATCCTTAATCCGAAT
>VYYJ01004316.1:0-13725 GCA_021029165.1 Cyphoderus albinus
TGTAACAATAAAAATTAGAAGGAAGGATTGACGTTTGGATAACAGCTTTAATTAAATTAAATCATTAAATTCCTCTAATCAGAGTAGTTTCGAAACAGTAGGTATCCATAGTGGACTGATCTCCATTCCTTTGTTTTGGTTAAAGTTGTTAGGGTGTCTTCTAATTTCAAGGGCTTCTTTAAACCTTCTTTGGAAATATCGTCTTTCGGCATGAATTAGGGTGATCGAACCCGTTAAAATCTCATGATCAGGGAAAAGACTTTTGTGTGTAGCTGGACCTGATGTTTCCGTCCTTTTGTGCTCAATATCTTTTTCATGTTCTTTTGCTCGAACTTTGATATGTCTTTTGGTTTCGCCAATATAAACTTGCCCACAGTCGCATGGAATTTTGTAGACGCCACTTTGAGTTCTTTTGGGGGGTTTGTCTTTGAAATTATTCAGACTTTTCTGGATCTTTACTCCTGTGTAGTATCCTAAATTTAATTCCAGTGATGATCTCAATATTCTTGCGACGGAATATGTGATTGGACCGATGAAGGGAAGCGCAAACCACTTTTGTTTTTCTTTGTCTTTGTTGGTAAGATTTAATAAGTGCTCTATTCTGCTACTTATTAAATCCGCAGGAAAACCGTTTCTTTCTAACTGTTGTTTAATAAATTTTAACTTTTCATCGATTGAGTCAGAATCACAAATGCGGAGACCTCTTGAAATCAATGTGTCTGCAACAGCTAGTTTTTGGGAGTGGTGATGAAATGAGGTGAAGTCGAGATATCGATTGCAATGAGTCGGTTTCCTATAAACGGATCTTGATAGACGTCGGTCTTCTTTGATTTCAAGGTCCAGAAATGCTAATTTTCCTTCATGGGATTCCTCGCAAGTGAATTTTATGTTAGGATGGAAATTATTGAGGATTTGAAGTATATGTTTGCTCTGTCGTTTCCGGATGACTGCAAAGACGTCGTCCACATACCGTAGCCAGAGTTTAATGGAGTTGGCGTTCCGAATTATCGACAATTCCATTTCTTGTAAATAAATTTCTGCCAGTAGAGGGGATAAGGGGCTGCCCATGGGGGTACCATCCAACTGCATGTAAACTTGGTTTCTCCATGAGAAGTGATTCTTACAAGATAGTTTGAGTAGTCTTATGATGTCATCAACGTTCAAATCTTCAGTAAAATTTTCTCCACTCGTACCGTTCTTCCAATCTCTGTTTTACAATTTTGAATACTTCGTTCAAAGGAATACTCGGGAAAAGGGCAACTACATCAAACGAAACCATTTCATCCATCGGGGAAACCGTCAGATCTTTAATTTCATCCACAAATTGAAAGGAGTTTGTGAGTGTATGAGGATGATTCTTAATGAGAGTTTTGAGAACAGGTTTCAGAAAAATTGATAATTTGTGAGTTGGAGAAAAGCGATAGTCAGTAATTGGTCTCAGGGGGATTCCAGTTTTGTGTAATTTAGGAAGACCATACATTATGGGACATTTTTCTTGTTGAGGATTTAGGTAGCTTCTTGTCTCTTTAGATATCCGTTTGTTTCGAACAAGAGTTGAAAGTTCTTCCTTCACTTCATTTAGATATAATTTGGTTGGATGAGAGGGAAGTGGAACGTATGGACCATTGTTAATTGCTTCTTCCATTTTCCTTTCATAGTCAGATTTGTCCATTAAAACGGATGTGTTGCCTTTATCAGCCTTCACAATGACAATTTACTTGTTTGCTTTGAGTGTCGCAATGGCTTCTTTAATCCAATGTTCGCAAACCATTTCTCTCTGAGATTTGAGCTCTTTTTTGATGATTCCGCTGACTGAGTTTCTTATGGAATCCAGGTCTTCTACTGGTATTTTGATCGGGTCTTGTCTTTGGAGAATTGTTTCTGTATACATTGCCATTTCCAGTAGGTCGTGCGATTTGTTTCCAGTTGGAACTGCGAATTGTGACCCGAGACTCAGTGCGGTTAATTCTGATTTTGTTAGTTTGTGTTGACTGAGATTTTGTACGCATTCTGGAGCATTTTTAATAATGCAATCTATTCTTTCTTCAGTTTCGTTGTCTTTAGCGTTTCTCATTTTGCTGAACTTATTCATGAGACGGTTCTTGTGCTTCAGATGAGTCCGATTGCGTTTGAATTCGATAAGTTGTGAAACATCAGGTAGCACACTTGGGATTTCTGCTTCGAGGGTTGAAATTAATTTGGAGTGGTGTTGATCAACTTTCCGAAGATCTTTATATGACGTGTCAATTTCCATCCTTAAGAGTTTGATTTCTAACATCTCTTTTTGTTTCGCTAGGAATTTGCAATTTAAAGTTTTCGGACCTTGGATTTGGCAGAAAGTTGGAATTAATTTCCATTTCCTGCACCGTTTCAGAAAAACAATCCTGTTTAGAATTTTCGATTTCTTTATGGTTATCTTCTCTAATTTTCGTATGGTTTTAATTATTTCTTTTTTGCCTGGATAACTTTTAAGTTTATTTTTAATATCTTTCCATCCTAAGTTTGTTAATGTAGTCGTTTTTGGCAGTTATGAATAAGAACTTTTATTTTAAAGTACAAGCTTTCGCAGACTTTCCGTCAGCATTTTCAAGTACAGTGTAACAATAAAAATTAGAAGGAAGGATTGACGTTTGGATAACAGCTTTAATTAAATTAAATCATTAAATTCCTCTAATCAGAGTAGTTTCGAAACAGTAGGTATCCATAGTGGACTGATCTCCATTCCTTTGTTTTGGTTAAAGTTGTTAGGGTGTCTTCTAATTTCAAGGGCTTCTTTAAACCTTCTTTGGAAATATCGTCTTTCGGCATGAATTAGGGTGATCGAACCCGTTAAAATCTCATGATCAGGGAAAAGACTTTTGTGTGTAGCTGGACCTGATGTTTCCGTCCTTTTGTGCTCAATATCTTTTTCATGTTCTTTTGCTCGAACTTTGATAATAAATTCCTCTAATCAGAGTAGTTTCGAAACAGTAGGTATCCATAGTGGACTGATCTCCATTCCTTTGTTTTGGTTAAAGTTGTTAGGGTGTCTTCTAATTTCAAGGGCTTCTTTAATTCATCATATATTTGTTTTATATACATTTTTATCGCAAAGAATAAAATTAGAAAACTAGAAGAAATGCGTCAATTTATGAGTTAAGTTAGTTTATAAGTTATAATGCGTATAAGACTTATATGATGTGATAGGGCAAGAGATAGTAGAGTTGAATGAAGATTATGTATTCAAATTAAGAAAATAATATTTCTAGCGACTGTAACTTTCTCTTTTTCATGTCACTATTTGTCACTTTGTCACTTGTCACATTTCCTTGAATGACATTTGTTACTTTCAAGTTTGGATTTTTGTTAGTGTTAAATAAAACTAGTGATTTTATTGAATACATGCCTCTTTCTTTCCTCATCACAGGTAAATCAGCAGCAGCAACATGAAAGAGTTAGGTTCATTTTTGATTGCCACGTTGGAATTTGTTAGCATTATTGTTGTAAGTTGTAATTTAGATGTTGAATAGTAGTAATTGTATTGTTTGGTAAATATTAGTTAATACTGTAATTCATATCATTTTTTAAATCGTTAATTGCTACCAAGAAGTCTGACGAAGTGGTATGAAATTAAACACATACATAAGCTTTGCAAAGTGGTGATGCTGTCTTATGTAGAATGTGTTTCAAGCAAGAAACTGTGTTGAATGATGGTGTGAATCTCCTAGTATATTTCCAATTCGTAAAATTTTATTTTTGAATTTAAATATTGAATTAAGCCAGATTATAAAATTTTATTTGATCGAAATTTTAACTGAAAATAAATAATGTTCATGAAACCAATGAAATTCTACGTTTTTGTAATGCCAATAATAAAACAAATTAAAATAACACGGATTAAATTTGGAAAAACTACAAAACTGTATTAATCAGTTGTGCTAGTTTACGAATAATCCTAATTGTCCGGTTTGCATGCCGTTTCGTAACCAAAATGAAGATGACCTTGGCTGTCGACCCTATTTTGGGCTTTTCTTCATCTGCCTGGCCTCCATTTGACCATTACTTGATTCTGCAAACTGCTCGTTTTTGGACGCATGCGCCTAAAATTTAATCAAACTTACCTCTGCAAGAATCACGATTTATATAAAAAATATTAACTTTGTAAGTTATATTAATGAAACACTTACAGTTGCGAGCAAACATGCAACCAAGAAAAGTAGAAAGACGATCACCTCTACTGGCTTCATTTTCATTTAGGGTTCAGTTCCTTATGAAAGATTTCCTTGTCCTGCTTCTTGCGATTATTTAAAAAAAAGTTTAAATTGATAAATGATTTTAAACTTTGTGCTTTATTAAATAAACCTACCTCCTTATACGTTCGAGGTAATGGCAATCCAAATAATTGTGGGCTTCAGATGAGTGTTACTTTACCTCAGGAACAGAGAGAAGAAGTTTGATTGCTCGTTTAGAGTACAATAGGTAAATGAATGTAATTGACTACTGATTATCTATGGCCTTGCTTTCCTAATTCGGTTACTAAAATAAACTCATAAATATTTTAATGTTTCCGACACTATTTATTGCTCCGAGTGCCAGGGATGGGTATAGTCAGGAAAGTTAAACCTGAACTGTTTGAGTCTCAAGATTCTGATATTGACTAACTTTGTAATGACAATATATAATTAACTGTATTAAGTAAGTAACCTTAAAGACGGAAGCCACTTTTTACAATAAGTGCATAATATTGGCTATCTAATTCTTAAATGTTTTGAATACGCCAGTCAGTTCTCGACATGGCAATATATATTATTGTATAATTTTAAAGGTGGAGACTTAAAATTATTTAAAATGGCGTTTTTTTGTTTCCTATAATTTTGGGTATAACTTATAACTAAGGGTATTGACACGTTATTGTTACATGCAGAGACATTTATTTAAAAATATAACACGGGCATGTATATAAATAGTGTATACATGGCTGGAATCGCCGTTTGATAAGCTTTCGAAAACATGTTTTTCTGGTACTATACGCCTTCAGATACGCCAACACGGTAGTCATCAGTTAGGTCTACCAAAAAGAAAGTTTCCAAACCGATTTCCTAATTTCCAAGTTATGGGTTTTCATAAAAATTTGAGATAGCCATTTGTCAGGAAGTTAGTGATTTCGATATAAATCCATCAGATTGGTCATTCAACGTCTCCCCTTTGAAATCTGGACCCACCTAAAAACCGTAAATTTTGAGTTTTTTGGAAAGTCATCCCTGACAAATTTTTGTTTGGCTAATGAAACAGGATTCGAAACATGGAACAGGTGCAGAATTTTATGCTCTTTCTGGTTATTTATTCACTTTTTGAAAATACTTTATTGGATTCATGCTATTAAAACTGATAACTTTGGAAACTTTTTTTTGCTACATCTACATACCTTGATGACACCCGTGTGGGCGTATCCGAAGGCGTATAGTACCAAACAAGTATGTTTCCGAACGTTTATTAAACGGCGATTCTAGCCATGTATACACCATTCATATACGTGCCTGTATCCTCTTTAAAAACAATTTCTTTTCATGTAACAATAAAGTGTCAATACCCTCTGTAGTCTCGCCTGTTCAATTATATTTTTAACATTGTGTTGCATACCAAATATTTTACACATTTTCTAACCTCGTTTGTTTCTCTATCCATCATCGATGCTATAAATTTTCCCAGCCCTGATATTTCACGCTTTTACATAAACGTATACTTCCAATTAAATTTAATCACTTGAGCAGTAAACATGTTTTTATAGGTTTTTCCGTTTGCGTATGAAGAAATTGTAATATTCTTGGGCAATTCCATAATTTGACGGATTCTTGTTTATGACAAATATTTCTACCGCGGTTTATGTATTATATATAGTATTATACTACTAATTATAAGTTATGCATTTTAATATGGAATTAGAACTAAACTAAAATCAGTATCAGTATTAAAAATACTTAATCTATCCCAGATACGTAATGGAACTTCAATGTAAATGTTATGCATAATTCATGCTATAAATTAATTTTTCAAAAATGCATTTGCCTCTGTCACGGACATTTGTAACAATTTTGCCAATGAAAGAAAGTCAATGAACATGAAACTATAATTTACCGCGAGCAAAAGCATTTATTCCACCCGACCACTTCATTATATACTTTAAGACGATTTCTACAATCATCAATCAAAGTCTAATCTCATTCTCTAGTGTTGTTATGAACTTGACTAGAGGTGGTTCATGATATATAATATAATACGCTTATCATACTGAAAAGCTGTTAACTCAAAATATAAAATGCATGTTACCATTGACAAAAAATCCATAACTTATTAAATTAAATCAGTGAATTTAAAGTTAATTTCTGTTTCATAAAAACGATGTTAAAGAGTAGCTTAAAAGAATTTAAAATGTAGGTAATTTGTCCTGATGATGTACACGGAAGTGGTACGAAAGCTCGACGCAATAAAGATTTAATTAATTTGATCGAAGATGACCCCTCAGACGGTTTCTTGTCAATATAAAATGCATATTGTACAAACTGAATAATTTTTTGCAATTATAAATAGTTTATTTNAATATAAAATGCATATTGTACAAACTGAATAATTTTTTGCAATTATAAATAGTTTATTTTAATTGAATAAATTTCAGTGATTAAGATTTTTTATATTACTATTATGACTTGCAGTACAAATATTTCAATTATGATATCAATTCTAATGTTCTACTATGTGTTATTAATGATTAATGAACTTATTTTAATACAGTTATAACGATAGACGATAGACGAAGACATTCTCATTCAAATCTTACTACTCTGGGTTTCACAGCATCTTTCATGTTTTACGTAATGTATTGTAGTTCAAGCTACGTTATTTGTTAATAGTTTTAAAAAGTTCACCGTTCATAGACTTTACAATAGATTTAAATTCTAGACTTAAGTTTACTGTTCACACATTATTATTACAGAAAAAATGACTGATCCCTAATGGTAACTTGCTATAATATAACATTAAATATTAATCATACAATTTTTCTAACATGTTCTGAGAACTCATTACGACAAATTTCTTTCCAAAAAGAGTTCCATTGGTTTATTAGGCATATTTTAACTGAAGCATTGTACTTTTTTATTTACGTGAGAAAAAACTTAATCGTGGAAAGAAATTCTTTTCTCTTAAATAGGATTTAGCAAACCGGGTAATAAATACTCCTTTATCTCTGAGTGTTATTAAACACAAATTTTGATAAATTTATGTTTTGTCTTGCATTAATTGTCGGTGTTCGTAAAAAGCATAATGTTTATTTTTATTTCTAGATTTTTTACAAATTTTGAATTTAATATAACGGAAATGCAAAGCTCAATCAATTTCGATCAATTTTATTTTAAGTTTTTCTACTTCATTATCAGCTTGACACAGCATATTAAAACTTTATATTCTATTATACTTAAAATAAAACAAGCGAGATCACTTTTTCATTTTCTCATGTAACAGGTGGTTTATAGCGTACATTCTCGAAAGTGCGATTAATTTTTACAGTTTTTAAAGTGAAAGTTGAGTCAAAATGTACACTATAACTATAAAGTGGTTTGATTTTTGATTTATTAAGTAAAGTAAATGGGTAATTGAATCAAGTATAATTATAATCTACATTTTAGTTTGCATTTGATTGCATGCATCCTTACTCTGAAATAAATAGTAGCATATAATGTCCATTAATAGTTATATTTTAATTTAGAAACCAATTTCATACCTGAATAACTTTATAAGTTGAACAAAAGTTTAATAGAGTAAATTTATACTAATCTATGGTTATATAAATCTGTAGCATTATTGTATTATTTTGGTATTAACCTACATATTTGTGCACCTTTTATATTTATAATCATATCATTATGTCGAAGAACTGCAGTTTTCAACCACTACTTTTCTTTACTTTCACTACTATTGTACTGCTTATGATTATATTCGGCATTATGCACACGCTGGCCACATTTCGTCATTAACCTGATGACGCACTTGCAAAAAATGATTGAACTAGCAAGATGACATTGGAGGTTACCGTCCCAAAGAACTAAAAATAACAACAAAATGTATTCACATTAAGGTCATTATTAATTTGGTACTCAAAAATCAATCTAAAAATTAAGACTGAATACGTACGCTAAATAAAAACTTGACGTTGACCAATGTTGGTCCCATTCCAAGCGCAATGGGCCGACGCTTAATTTCGGCCTTTCGCCTGTCAAACTCATGATGGTCGAGCTCTAGTAGTGTACGACCAGCTTTATAGACCATCCAATCGTAATACTTATCCACCTAAAAATAAAAATTGAAAGGCAGATTGACTTATTGGAAATAGTACAATATATAACTATGATCTCACAAACAAAAATGTTAAATTAATAAATAATTTTAGCCGTAAGTAGACTGGAATTACCCTGTGGGCTATTTTGCCACCAATGTAGAGAATTGGAATGATTTTGGAAAGCACGACTGCATAATAAATCGCCATAAAAAAATTTCCAACATAGAGTAGATGTACCAGATATGAGAAAATGAAAATCGCACAAAGAAGCAGAGCCGGCCAAATAAGTTTTCCCACACCGTTGAGTTCCGAACTGACCTCCATGAATTCATCATGGTCCTGTAGGCTTTCTTTTGCAAGAATTTTTCTTCGTTCGAGTTCTTCTGGATCAACTGGATTTCCATCTTTATCCTCTATTGTTAGGTGGTCTACACGCAGAGCACTATCTACATAAGTCCAGATAATCATTGCGATAACCAACAAATAGTCGGGGGCGCTGAACAAGACAATCTGACCAATAAGGTCAAGTGCCACGGAAAGATTTCCAAAAATCAATGTCTCCAGGTGGCTATCCTGTATAAGAACTCCTGGCTCAGGTGTCGTGTTTTCCGCTGTGTCAGTAATATTGGAATTCAAAGTGGAGTTCATCCATGTGGAGTTATTCCAGGTGGGTATTTTAGTTAGATTCCAGGAGCCAATTTCAGTACTTAGCGAACCTACGATACCTACGGTAGTAGTAGCAGTGGTTGTTGTTGTGCTTGAACTATCGGCGTCTTCAATTGCATTTCCTGAAAGAACAGCCCTGTACAGGTCGAACTCGTGTTCCTGCCAAATTTTTTCTATTGAGTAGTCCTTTGCGGCCTTCAAAGTGGTCCCTCCACTGAGTATCAGAAATACTCCGGTGACCACAGAGCAAATCCGTAATTTACGCGCCGACTAAAAATATATTTTTCTGCGACATGTTTATGCATTTAATACAATGTATTTATTTTTCCAAAAATGAAACTTACAAATATAGATTTGCTTTTTTTGGGTGAAGATGTACGGCGCAACCTTTTCACTGCTTTTCCAACGGATCGCCGCCCGAAACAAATCATGGACACATGAGCCAGAAGCAGCATCAATAGTGATATGCAGAACGCAATTTCAAAGTAGTAAAGTGCATGGTCGTTCCGTTTCTTGTTATGCCTCATGTAATACACGGTTTTGCATATTTCTTTCCAGATGTTGAAAAGCGCAAAGGACATGATTATTATGAAACCCGCCTGTAAAATACGCATGAAAATTTAATGAAGCACGCACACAAGTCAGTAAAAGTATATGTATGACAAGGTAGAGTAGTTACGCTAGTAGAATGACATAAATTTAAAATAAGAGAAATACGACAACTGCCAATTTACAAATTTACCTTGCTAAATGGAGTATCTTTAAGCTCCCCATCATTATCGACGGTAAATGTAGAAAGTCCAAGCTTGGCATCACATCTTATAATCTGTTCAAATTGCTCCTTTATTTCGTTCTCACCAGCGGATTGCCACCATCTCCTAACGGAATTGGAAACGCAAGAGACGATTCCACTGCCTTCACCGTGCGCCGTGACATGCGAATCCTTTTCCAAATCCACCACTAAATGCTCGTCGGTTTGAGTCCCTCTATGCAAAATGACTTTAGACGTACCATTCTTCATTTGTACTGACAGTTGGTGGCTGATATCAGATGAGTCATCACACGGTTCTGTTGTTTCCTTGGCCTAAATATGTTCGTAAAATTAGACATATTTGCAGATTTCTAGAGACTAGCGAATCCAAACATAATTCATAAGCATGACCATTCCGCTGGTGGTAATAACTGCCCTGACTTGTGGTACATACAATGAGCCAAATTTGTTTCAAATTTAGTTTAAACATTAACTTTAAATTTGCATAATATATCTGTAAAATGCTTTATACCATATTTTATTCATTTTATCAACAGTACGAAAATGGATTTATTCCAATTTTAAGAAACGCAGCAGGTTCGGAAAATAGCACAGTATGTTAAAAGCTACTTACCGGTTCTGTTACTATCTCCTGTAACGCATCATCAATGGAAAGATTTTGTTTGGTATCGTCATAATGGTGACTCGTCCACGTCACTTCGTCCATTTCCTCAATGTCCACAATACCGTCTGACTTAACCTGTTGTCCACTATTGATGGCGCCAATGTTGATTTTATTTCTAGGCGATAGCAACTCGTTCATTTCAAATTCCTCGGAATTCTCCATATTTTTTTCTGCACCCTGTAGTATCACAAATTTGCAAATAAAATAAAAGTGAAATGCTATATAAAAAGTATCGTGCAATAGCAAACTCAGTCAAAATATTAATACACGTCAGCACGGGTTTTTGTATGAAAAAATAATAACCGAATGGCACTAAGTCAACATGATGGATAAAACGTAAACACGTAAGCATTTAAGCAGTAATGTCTCAGTGGCTAATTTATAAACAGTGAAAGCAAATGTTTGCATGAAAAAAAAAAGTAGATTACCGATTTTGTACCTAATACCGCCGCGTCACGGTCAGTGGCATTTGACACGGAGTTTGTAGTACTACGGGGTTCCGCTGCTTGGAGTTGGTTTTCTACATCAGGCATTGGAGTCTTCATTCCACGTCCTGTAAAAAATCGACGAATCCGCCATACAACACCAGACTTAGTTTCTGCTGAAGTTTCAATCTGCTCCACGGGTTCAGGCGGTTGATGAGTTTCATTTGATTTCATTTTGCTTTCATTGGAATTACTATCAGGCCTCCAAAATAGTCTCTGGTCACATGATTCATTTGTCTGTGAAACGTTATTTACAAACAAAACAGCTCTAATGCTAAACAAATCATGATGCTAGAAATTGCGAAATTTTAATTGCTTAATACTATGGTACACCATCTTTGAAGCGCAAACATTTCCAGTGTTTGACTAATCGCAATCGCATGTGTGTAAAAATGTACATACTCATTCACTGCCTACTAAAGCATAAATATAATACGTTAAGCATAAATATAAACACTCACTCCATTTTTAGTCACATTTTTTCCACAAGAAAACATGCCCCTGAAACAACCAGGCTGACATTTCTTTGTTGGTCCGTCCAGCGTGTCTCCATCGTTGGATGTGGTGGGGGCATGTTTAGCGTTTCCGTTTTCCAAGTCAAAGTCTATGGTCTGGGTTCCACGTGAGATTGTAGAAGGTCCTTGAAAGCGTCCTATCTCTAAATTAGGCTCTTCAATCTCGATTTCCGCATTCTTAGATTCCTGCATAAAGCAATGTACAAAGTCAAGCAACAGTATTTTCAATTAAAGCGGCAGAACAATTTTTTTTAATAGAGATGTTTTTACGGATTATATATCGTCGTCGTTTATGCTGCAGTTTTTTACTGTTCTCGTGACCTATATAATTGAAGCGGTAGAAGTATGTACCTACTACACAAACTAAACAATTACCACTCACATTCAGCATAAGTCATTTTTGTTGTTCATTCGATAGCCATACTAACCGAGCAGACCATGTTGTTTCCAGTCTATCTTAGAATCACCGATAAGACACCTACTTTTAACTGAGATTACTTTCTTTCTATTACTACTCTATATTAAATCAATTGGGTATGGCAGATTTGGTCTTTACATAGAATATACTACTCGCAAAATTATTAAAGATAAAGAACATACTGAGCGAAAATAGTAGCATTTTTTGTACGGGGTTTGGTTTATATCGTTGAGATATTCCAACAAGTATTTACATAAAGCTTTAGTAGTGCATCTAAAATGAGTATCAATTGCAACTATAAATTATGTAACGTTATGTACCCATTTTTCATCTGTATCATCTTGCATGACTTTTCTATCATTTCACGTCCATGTAAAGAACCCAGCATTTAGTGCGTAAACCCTACTTGCCCCGCCACCGGCAATGTCCGGGAATTTTTATAGCCGGAATATTGCAGCGTTTTCTGTGAACGGTGGTTTAGTTACACAAAATGTAACCTTTTGTAAAACTAAACCACCGAGCAATGGAAAAACTTGCAAATTTCAGGCTATAAACATTCCAGGACACTGGCGGCGGCGGGCCAGGAATGGTGTATGCACTAAATGCTGGGTTCTTTACGCCTCATTTAAGCCAGTTCTCCATCATAATTGTGCGTAAATGTGCTACTTTATTTGTGGTTCAGTTTGACAAACCAAAAATTCTAAAACTATACATGTGTAAATACCCTATTTATGACGGTTTTATTCTTTAATGTAGAAATACATGGCTCGATGCATTTTAGTAAGTGTCTTTAAGCATAACAAGGCATATTATACTAAGCATAACATAACATAGCTACCTAATCGAATACATGGTTTGTTTGCTTTTTTAAATACATAATGTATTTTTGTGGGTCTATTTAAAACAACTCTTTCTATAAAAAAAGCGCAAACGATTGATTTATGTTTCGACGTCATGCATTACCAGAACACTGTTCTCTCGTGTCTCAATAAGCTTTTATAGAAAGTAAATCATTGCAAGTACAATACTTTATCATTATTAAACTAGCACAACAGTGCGTTGTTGGTAAACTCAACTGAACTTGCATTTAAGCCATGCTGAGTTATGCATTGCCGTCTATCTTAAAATTATGTATTACAGTTGTCTTGACTCTAACATATACGCCTTGTGCAAACTTCCTACATATATAAAGTGTTGATGAACGCTGCTGCAGCTATCCGGGTTTTTTTAACGGAGAAGTGCAACTTTTTCTACTGAGCGGCGGCTATAGTGGAGTTCAAATACACTTCGTAATATATGCATGAGCCTTGCACAAGACATATGTTAAAGTAAAGACTACTGTAGTCATTACTGAATTCCTAGTTACATAAAAACTTAAGACCTAATGTGTTATTCAGATACGACGAGAAATTTCATTCCGCAAATCTTCATTTGCACATTCTCAGTTTGTTATAAGATGCAATGTGCAACGTCAAATAATGGCATTATTTTCAATAAACGTGGGAGTTTTGTTCTTACATACTTTGTATAGTATAAAAAGCAGAAATCTGTCGTTACTTTATGCAGCGGCCACGAATGCATTTCGTTGGAAGGACAGATTTTTGCTGACCTCGTGACATCTATGCTTCATATGTCACGGTGGAAGTATGTACCTAATATCAACTACACAAATCAAACGGTTGACGGATTGACCAATCGCATGAAATAATGACTAATGTTGCTCTTTCATCGTATTTAACATGGCCAACAATCCACGTACCTTTAACTAACATTATTTCCTTTGTTTCACTGCACTGGTACTTTTAATTCTTACGTACTAGAAAGCATTATAGTCGCAACTCATGAACTCATTGAAGCAGAAGACTACATTCAGCTAACCCGGCTATTTTTACCT
>VYYJ01004317.1:0-13723 GCA_021029165.1 Cyphoderus albinus
AATGCACGCGAGAAAGTAAGAGAACAGAAACAACGAGAAAACAAACCAGATGGCTAGGACAAATTATGATTACATTACACGACTTCAGCTACAAAGTGCAGCGCAGAGAAAATGTATTTCCCTGGAAAGTGTTTTTCTCGAGGTACATTACTTTCACTGTATGCAGATTAATTGCAATTTTGCATTTGTCCCGTCCCATCTGTCTTCCTGTTCCTTTTTCAGAGAGGGACTGTTGTATCTCTCACAATAACTCTTTTTTCTCCCTTATAAAAAAGAGAAAATGATGGTCCTTTAACTCTAAGAAGAAAGTAAGCAATCGTCGCGGTCTTAGTCAAGTCATTTCTTTATTTCATTTCACTCTTTTTCATGTGACAAAATTGGTGTAATAATAGCGAGAAAATGGATACAGTGGAGTTGGGAAACTATTTAATTCGTTTTCTTCCCTTTGTCTTTGTCTTGTGTTGTTTTGTGCGTGTTCTCTGTTGTCACATTGGCGCTAGCTGCTTGCTCTCTTGCTTGTTTGTTTGTCTCTTGCAAAACTTTTATTATTAGCCAACATCAAGAATATGTATCTTCTTGTGTCGTTCTGTTAGCCACTAACTAACCAACATGAACACTGCTAGAAAGCAACAAACGGAGAAAGTCACGGCGAAAATTTTCAGTGAAAGTTTTCATTCCATTGACAACTAGATCTGTATGAGCCGTTAAGCTGCTTTTTCAATAATACACTTTTAACAGAAACCGTTCTCACGTCCGATCCGTTTTGAAAAGCTACGTTGCTTTTTTCTGTGCGACCACAATAAATGCGTTCACGCACCGCTTTTCTAATTTTATTTTCATTTTATCCAGCCGGGCATCTTTACGACATTTTTCAGACTCCACACAAAAATTCACACCACTTTCACTCAAAGAAAAAACGATTTTCGACCTTAAGTGGCACTAGAAAATGGTTTTGAGTTTTTTGTTGTTATTTTACTTTATACGAAAGTGTCAGCATGAATGGAAATGAATGTGCTCACCTCACCTCAACTCCCCTGCTTGTTGATCAGTTTGACGGTTTTTGCTTTACCTCAACTCAACTCAGACTTGAATTTCAGAATGAGTGAAATTCTTTGTACGAATAGAAGAGAGCTGCGAACGTGCCACTGTTGTACGCTCTATAGTCACTGTTGGACTGTGCGAGGAAATGCTGATTTCCGGAGAATATATGGCTACGAAGTGGAGAAAAGCTCTAGAGCTACAGCTAGAAAGGCTGGAGCTGTTCCCTAGCGCTACTGGTGCGCCACCACTCCATTGCTTCAGTTCTGCTTCACTCTGCTTTCCTAGACTTTCAGAGCAGACGACTAGATCGCTGATCTTGAAAGCGTTGCCCCTTTCTTGTGTACGCTTCTTTAACTTATTGCAATGCGTTTTCTGGAAAACTTAGTACGTAGGCATGTATGAAAAAACAAATAGGAATCTTTGACTCCACTTCTTTGATATTCACAGGACTCCTCGAGGAGGCAGACAGAAACGTCTTTCTCGATCTGCTCAGCTCCTTAAGATATTTTGAGTGAGTTTCCTTGCAGAAACATTACCATCTGCCGTGTTTCGTTTTTCCAATTGGACAATTAACGCTTGAGTGGCGCCAGTTCTTGAGATGCTGCTCGAAAAGAAAGCAGGCATTAATTAAATTTCTCTTTTCTATTTGACAGATTCAAAATCTAGCATAAACAGTGAGAGAAGTGGAAGCAACAAAAACCAAACTAATTTATATCTATACGTACTTACGCTTGCATTAGAATCATTCCCTGGGTGAGTGAGTCTGACGCAGTGATTACTTTTTGCAACAAAAAAATGGAATCTTACACGTGACCATTTCTCAGAGTGTGGGCTCTGTGTCTGAACTGTGAAGGGCGTAGAGGAAATTCCGGGAAATGTTCTATTATTTTTATTCAAGGTTTTTCCCATCGTAAAGAAGCAATATAATTTTGTGTCCTCTGGAAACAAACCATCACCGTAACCGTCCAGGAGATGACCACTTGTGACCATGCATGAAATGGAAAGGGACAACGGAGATATTTTTGCTTTTATCAGCCAACCAAAGACCAGCATCATGAACAGGAGAAAAGCATAGTCTGAGCTGTTGAGAAATCCAGAAGATGATGTGTACGCAGTTTACAGCGCATTTTTATTTCATTTTATCCGCTTTTCTTTCTCCCATTCTCTCAGCAGACTTCATTTTCTGAAGTCGCCGTGGATGAGGATGTGGATGTAATCTGGGAAAGAAATCATGAAAAATAGGGAACTACCAACTACCAGGAACTGAGAGTGAATCCTCCAGAAGAGAAAAGTAAGATTTGTTGGAAGGAGAAAAGGGGAAAGTAAAGGAAAAGACCGGACTTTATGTAATGTATGTATTTGGATATTTTATTATTCACAATGCTGCTTTATAATGTAAAGCAAGAAATTTTACATTTTTATTCTGATTTTCCCAAAAGGACCAGGAAGACGCACACCGACGGTTATGTAATGTGTGGAGATGCTGATCATGATGGTGATAGTGATGGTGATACTAGTTCCATCCATACTCGCAGCCAAACATTGTCCACAGATGGACTCCACATTTTTACGCACTCGTGCACAGGAAAGTCTGGGCGGAAGTGAAAGTGAGTGAGTAACTCACAGCTTCAGCTTCTTACTTACTTACATATTCCACTCTCTGCCTCAGACTTCCTACTTTCGATTGTCTTTCGCCAAAAATCTCCAACGCGAGACGCAGTGGCAGTAGCGGTAGGACGCAAATCTACCAAAATCCCTAACAAAATGTGTATCGCGACAGTAATAGTAATACTAGTTATAGAAAAGAAATAGAAAATCGCCTGTTTCCATAAATATGTGAAGCACAGCCTACACCGGCGATGCAGTGTACCATTTATAGTTTTCTAAGGGGAAAGGGAAATGTTGAGAAATCTTGACACAAGGGAAGAACGTGAAAGCGACTACATATTTCTTTCGTAAAAAAGTGACTTTTAGTTGACTCCTTTAGCAGTGTTAGCACATTCTCCCTTTTCCTCTTCTAGGTACAGGTCCAAAGTCCAGGGACTTGAGCCAAGTCCTTTTCCTGAAAAAAAGTTGCCTAAGAAAAGGAGTGGGGAAGCGAGAGAAAGGAAAAAAAGTAAGTGACATTGCGACTTTCACCATCTCTATTATCTTATTACTGCATGAAAACGTAACGAGGAAGCTCTGCTATCTCCTTTCCTGTCTGTCACTAGAAACAAAGGGAGTGAAGCAGCGGAACGCACAAGACGTTCATAGTTCAGTTGAGTCTCTTCTCGCTCTGGCTTATTATCATCCGAGCCGAACTAAAAGATGCATGACAATGGTCATGGCAGTTTCAACAACATTGAACATGCACCATGCCACCTTACTGCCTTATGTACGACTCTCCTTTGTGTGTGAGTGTGTGTCCACTCTTCTCCACATTACCATCACATCAACAGAGAGAAGAGACAGAGACAATGTTTCTTCTTATTATTTCCCTCTCATCCTTTCACTCCCTTCTCTTTACTTGGATATTCCACTCTTCGTTATATATTTATTCGTTTTCTCCTCATTTCGAAAAATGGAGGCAGGGGCAGCTCAAGGGAGTCAAAGTCGAAGCAGAGGAAGCAAGTGCTTCAGCTCAGCTCAACCCAACCGTCAGCTTAGCCAACACCAACCAACGCAATCCAACCTCTTGCATTATTATTCAGCTATTTACTTTTTTGCGTCGTATCATGCATTCCCTTCACATCAAGAAAGTGGAGAGGGGTGTCCATTCTCAATGTTTCCCCGTGCACCGCAATTTTCTTTGCTTCCTCCTGGAAAACCCCCAAATCCAAAATATGCGTGAATTTTGTTTAGGGGCTACCTAACAAGACAAAATCGTGAAGAAAATAAGGCTCATAATTTATGTATAAAATGTTTATGTTAGCTACACACAATCTTCGTGTTTGTGCATTAAAAACAAAAGGGGCAGTGCAATGCTATTTCCATTCTTACTACTGAGGTATTATTATTATGGTTATGACTTTAATGCGCAAAATGGAAGTGTGGCTCTAGTAGCTCCGCAATATTCTACTCTGCATGGACCATCTTATTTTACTTAGAGTATCACTTCCGTTTCTTCGTTTCCAGCTTCATTCACAATTCAAGAGTGAGAAAGAAAAGGAAACGGAAAGTCCTTGGGAGGAAAGGAAGTTTTCGAAGGAAAGGACGACGATCATGATGTTGATGATGATGGTGGCCGTGGTGGTGGCTGTCTTTGACCAAGAAAAAATATTTATTGCGTAGTCATTCTAAACAGAGTGCGTTAGGTTACAATCAGCCATTGCATATGCAGCACGCGTCCGGAGCAGTCTTCCACCTCCTCTATCTCCACTAAAACGTTGCCCTGCCTGATGTAGCCGTAACATTCCATAATGTACTTTACTTACAGTTACAATACAGCACCAAAGTTAAAACTAAATCCTTCTTTTTTCGAAGATGCGTCAAAGTTAAGATGAGGACAAGGAGAAAATGGAGCTTTACTTCTTCATAATATATATTTTCTCCCCACTTCGGAAAGCTGGAGTTTATCTGAGGAAAAATCTTGACAGTTGCTTTCTATGGCCTGGTGTTGGTACGTCACCGTAAAAATGTAAACTAATGCTTGTTACATAAGTAGTAAAAGCGAGAAAACCTGGAAACGGCCATAGATTTTCATAATGTTGAAGTTGAAGGCGAAAATAAAGAATGTTACGAGACTTTCACTTCCTTATTTTTTCCTCCATTTTCTTGACCTTTAGTTTCATCAGTCATTCCTTAACGATTCTCCCTCTTGCTTACTTCATGTATGCATCCTTACTTTTAGCAGGATGAGACGAGAGAAGAGACGTAATGTACATAGGAACGTGTGCCGGTAGTAAAAACTAAACAGTGTAATAATAACACTGTTCATGTTCATGCTCACGATCATTGCATGCATTGAGTGTAGTGTAATAAAGTAAAATGAAAACGAATATGGATTTTTTAAACTTAAGTAAAAAAGCTTTGGTGCTGGTATCATTTGGGCGGATTTAGCAGCAATAAGTAGCGGATGAAATGGAAGCTCACGATCATTGCATGCATTGAGTGTAGTGTAATAAAGTAAAATGAAAACGAATATGGATTTTTTAAAGTTAAGTAAAAAAGCTTTGGTGCTGGTATCATTTGGGCGGATTTAGCAGCAATAAGTAGCGGATGAAATGGATTCCGGTTTCCCTTTGCTCCTTCTCGTTGCGCTACAGTACAAACGAAGCAACCGACCGTCAACATTTTTCGACTACAAAAGACATCGGACATATGACAGGGTCATTAATTCGCTTTTTCCTTTTCCTTACAGACGTCGTCTCTTTCCTTTCCTGGAGATGGAGAGGAGAGAGAAATTTTTTTCTTCATTTTTTCTCTCCGCTCCGCTTCATCAGTTTCCGAGTGGATAGAAATAAGAGATAGACAGACGTTGACTGGGGAAAGAAGTATTTTATTCTTATTCTTGACTTGACCAGAGCAAAAAAAAATATTTGATTTTGAGCAAGAGGAAAGAAGGGAACGAAAATATTATGCATTAGTAACTGCATTTTTCGCTCAGCTTTTTTCTTTCTTGCACCCACCACATTCCTCGAAAAAAAATCGTTCTTATTCTTTACTTGGCACAGCGAAAACTCAATAAAAAATAAATGCAATAAGAGCAATAAGATTTTCTCCCTGAGTCTTCAACTTTTCACCCACACCGATGGTTGGTAAGAAAGGAAATAACTAAAAAGAAACTTGGGAGAAAGGAAGAAAAATTGCTTTTTACTTTTCACTTGTAGGTAAAAACCTAGAAAAAAGTGAGCTGATGTTTGACTAGCAAGTTATCCCCTGCAATAGTGCTATTTGCAGTGAATGATTTCTCCGAAAAAAAATGTATTTAATCATTTCCCAGCTCCCTTCAGTATGCCGAGTTGGCTCAGAATGAGAGAAATAAAGAAAAGCAAGCGGTTTGTACACTGTAAAACGCAGCAAACTGACAGATGGACACGATCGTGTGTTGGGTAAAGCATTGAGTGCTGAGAGTTGAGTAGATACATATGTTTTCCATCCGCTCCGTTCCAAACGGTGACTCTCCTCAAAGGCTTTGCTTCTGCTTTGTAAGCTCAAATTGTCCATTTTTTCGTTTTTATTTTACTTTGCTTTTACATTGTCCGCTTATTTATGGATTAGGTATTTGAGAAATGAAAGATGGATGAAATGCAATGTTATGTAATACAGTCGCGTGCCATTGAACTTTCTCCACTGAGCACACACACACACGCAGTAGAGAGTGTGCGTAATTTTAGAAAGGAAAATCAAATGAAATCTATCCAAAGCTTTCAAACAGTGTAATATGTCACAAAGACAAGCTACGAAACGAATGAACACGACGATCATGATCAAATTGATGATTTGCTGTTTCTCTAGTTGAGAGAATGCTTGAAACGAAAATCCTGTTCGCGTGCTACGTTTTTTTTCTTTCCTGAAATAAATGATGATGAAGAAAATGTGGCGAATTTCCGTTAAACCTGAGAAGGTCTTCAGTTTGGCGGACAGACTACACCGTATCACGGAGAAAAACGAGAGGTTTCTAGAATGAATGTGTGCACAACAAAACAAACTCTGTCGCTGTGTTATGTCTCTGTGTCTGTAATGTGACAATGGAACAAAACTAAACAAACACAGCTGCAACGTGAGCTGCGAAGATTTTCTGTCTTCTTGTCCCGTGTCATCGTCCTCTTCTACAATGCCCGTAATCTTTTACCGGACACGTCGTATTTGTAAAAAAAAGCTTTACGAAGCTTTCCTACGCAGCAAGTGCAATTTAGTAATATGTAATAATATAAATGACGTTGTCGATTATCATGATGTTGATGATGGTAGTTCCTGGGAGAGAGGCGGAAATCCAATAAGCCAAATCCAATCTATATTTATGTGCGACCAGACCATAGGCACAAGTGGGAGGAGGAGGAACACTCTCTTCAACAGAACAGAATGAGGCACTTTACATTGGCTTGCACACGTATGAGTTCCCACTTTCACCGGATCCAATAAAAATGTGTAAGCTTTTTATAAGGATGGATGGGAAATAAAGCTAAGTAGTAATACTATACTGATAATATTGTGTCATTTTCCTCTCTTTTCTTTTCATGAAAAATTTTATACCGTTGACTAAACCCTGGAAATATTTTTGTCCTCCTAAATGCATTTATGCAGCTAAATGGCCTCCATCATAATAATATTATCATTGTTATTGCATTGCACTGCACGAACGAAGCGATCGTCATCATTTTTTGGCTTATTATGAGTGAATGGGTGATTTTTGACTTTTACTACACTCCGATGTAGTGGAATTGGAAAAGGAAGGAAAACTTTACCCAGCTCAATCCCTCAATGACAGCTAGACGATGACTATAACTGTGACTGCGTCTAGCCACCTCCTGGTCTCTGAGTTGTCTCGCGGCGCTAATATTTTTAACATGTACAGACTCGTGGAAACCTTGAGCCTCCAGACAACACAACTTGGGTGGTGAAAGTGATGAGATGACTATAGACAGAGACTTTATTATGAATTTCAGAGCACATATGGATAACGGATTATTTTTTGGGGAAAGTTGTTACAACTGGGTGCAACGCAAAAGTGAGTATTTTTCAAAGGGTCATATAAATATGTACCGTAGTACGTAACTTTTTTTCTTCACTTCATCAAAATGAATGGGATCAGGAAAATGGGCCTTCTGTGGGACGTGCGATGATGATGATTGTGATGATGATGCAAGCAAGAAATCGAATAAAAGTAATGGTAATATAGTGGTAAAAAGTGAGTGAAAGTGCAGTGCAGTGAAAGGATCATAATAATAATAAAAAACATGGAATTGCATTCAAGTGGCAATCGAGAAAAAACACCGGCATCGACTCCGCCATGATATGAACATGAATGAAGCAATCATGATGATCATGCATGGACTTGTCGGTTGGCTGACTCGTCTTGCAATTTCTTTCGGCGATCATGCTGATGATATGATAATATAATGGAGTAATGTAATATTATTTGAGTGGCTCAGTCGCTGGTGGCAATGATGGTGATATTCGAGTCTCCTCAGTAAAAGAAAAAAGAAGTGAGAGAAAAGAAACGTGTGGTTTAGGTTAGCATATACAAAGTGATCCATTTGCTTTCTCTAATGCTGAATAAGGTAAAAGCTGCTGTTTATTTTTCTCTTAAGTTGACAAAACTTTAGGGCATTCGTTTTGATTTTCATTTCTTTGTAGCCACAAAAAATGCACCCTACCGACAGACAAGTCAAACGTTTTGTGAGAAACTTGTTTCTCTTTAGTCATCTTGGTGAAAGTTGGTGAAAGTATGTCTAGGTGGCGGTGATATGACTAAAAAAAACAACGGAGCAAAAAAAACGAAGCCAACGTTTATGCTAATACGGAGGACAAACTTATTTTGCATTGCAACGTAACCGGATCGGATATCATGGATAAGAGTTTGCGCTTTGAGTTGCCTGTCAAAAGTGTACATGCTGAGGTTGAGGTAACCGGAAATCACTCTGTCAGAGAAGTAACTGCATGCACACCACGACCACACAACGTTAAACGTGTCCTTGAAATTAAGAAACCACATTCCTAATGAGCGGACCCCCAAAATTATGCATGTAATAATCTGTTGTGGTGTATTTATTTATGCAAATTATGGAAGCGAAAGTTTGGTGGACATTAATGCCATTAATAAGCCAGATTAATTCGCAGTCCATACGATTAGCTTGGCAATTAATAATTTTACTGAACTTTCCACGTTCTCTCATTCATGCTCAATATTCATTTATGCGAGTTTTTGTTGTTGAAATAAATTAGATTGTAAAACAGAAATTGTAAAATCAACCATTTTTTCCATTTTTATTTTTTCATTAAATTCTCCATTCATTTGAAATATCATTAATTCATTAATTAATTAATTATAAACATTTTGCTCCAGGAAGGATATTTTTGTGATATTTTACCTATCATTTATCATCAAGTACCGCGTTACTTCAATACAATGTTACAATAATTGTATTATAATATAATAGTAACGATATTTATTATTTAATACGTTTTAAGGTATTCCCGTTTAATATTTTTGATAAGGTACTTCAGAAGATGTTAATTATCGTGATTAGTTAATTAATAAATTTTAGTACCAGAATCTGTGAAATGATCAAAATTGTTACACACAGTGTAACAAGATGGTTTGTTTGTTTTGGGGTTAATTAATGTTAATGGGTAAATTAATCATTAATCAAGATGTTTCGAAGTAGATGAAGTCAATTCACCAATCAATCAATGACAATGTCAAATTAACTGATTCCATCCCAGCTGGAATTTAAAAGTAAATATGTAAGGTACTCTACATATCATCAGGTTCATTATTGTTTCAATTCATTTCAATTACTGTAATTGAATTAATTAAATTATTTTCTCAATCTTGTTTAAAGGATTGCGCAAGTCGTTGAAGGTACAGCTTGACAGTTGGCCACAACTGCGTCAATATTCTGATCAGGTTTCGATAAGAATTGCGATTTATTCAAATCATTTAGCTCCACGTCTTTCAACGGATCTTCCTTGCTCCCCTCCACGCTCACGCTCAGGTCAACAACTTCCTCCTCAATTGCAGTAATCTTCGTTCCAGTGCAACTCGCACTTCCTCCACCACCTCCGCCGTCCTCTTTCTTCTGCGTTTCCGAGTCCTTAAATCGGATCGGTGAATTATTCGAGTTCATTTTTACTTTCCCCTTGGGTCCATTGTTATGATGAGGTGGACTGTTATTCGGGTTAGCACCTCCACCTGCAATCTCAGAGTGCCCCTGGTGCATGTTCGTCATCGAATTATTCACATTATGCGAGGTGAACTTTGCGAAGTCAATCTCATCGCCTTTCTCCAGTTTGTGGAGCACCATCCTGTAAATGCCTATCACGTAGCTTCTCACTCCCCTGGAGCGATGTGCTTCAATCATGGATTCGGGGATGCCAATGTCCAGAAGAATCTCGTAAGCCTGAATCTCTTTGTATGACACCAACTTGTACAAAATCTGCTCTCTCGTGGGAATCGACCTGCAAATCGCACGGTTCACCGTGGTCGGAAACAATTTCCCGTTTGTGTCCCTTCGTATAATGGAACAGTGCGTTTGCCGGTAGCTCATTGTACTCAAAAGGGAATCTCCACCGCCTGCGGTGTTGTCGCTAAACGAACCATCGTTCGTGTTAAAGTTCCTCGAGGGAGAGTCAAGAGAAGAGCTCTGGGAAAAGATTTGGCTATCTGAGCGAGTCTCTGGTTCCGGAGGTCAGCCACGGATGCATAATGATTTCCAGGACAGTGAGGCGCCGCGAGGGTCGCTGCTGAAGGATTTTTTGTATGAGGTCCATAAGCTCATCACTTAAATTACCGGACATCATGTACTCGCCATTTAAAATGTTCCTCTTCAGGTTGGGAATCGTTGACCCGATGAAGGGCAGACGACCCTCGGTCATGAAGTACAAAAGGACGCCGAGAGCCCAGGAGTCCACTGGACCACCCTCGTACGCCTCATCTTTGTACAGCTCTGGCGCGGCATAAGGAGGCGATCCGCAGAACGTTGTAAGGAGCTGACCCTTGTAGCCTGTGGTGGAAAACCCAAAATCTCCAACCTGGACACAGTAAGTAAGCAATTAAACAAAGTTACTTAACTATTAATTAATTAATTTGTATAAAATGAAAACCTTGCAAACGGTTCCAGTGGAGAAGAACACATTTTCTGCTTTCAGATCCCTGTGAATAATTCCATTTCCGTGCTAAGAAAAAAACATTAAAAAGTAATGTAATTAATTTAGGTGCTTACCTAATTATTCATGTAATTAATTTGTCTTTATTATGCAAGCTTTACTTACCATGTACAATAATGCAGCAAGAATTTGCCGGTAAATGGGCTTTGCATCATACTCTGGAAGCTTTCCCCTTAGCGTGACTTTGGAGTAAAGATCCCCTGCGGGGGCCCACTCGGATATCAGGTATATTTTAGTTCCAGTCTCCATTACCTCGTAAAGGCGAATTAGATTTGGGTGATTGAGAACTTCCATCGATCGCACCTCCCGGCTTAGCATCCGCTCCATCTTTTCCTGTACCCGGGACTTCTCGATGATTTTAATTGCAACCCTTTCTGTAAATTACAAGTTAGAAAAGTGTTGAATTGGCAATTTGCTGCACGTGTTCTCCATTATTTTCCAATTTCCAATAAATAATTATTGCTTGTGGCCAATACATTACAATTGCAATACATACATTCTGAAAATTTGTTGACGTTTCGGACATTTTTTATTTATTACTTAGAATTGCAACAAATAAGTGTAGGTGGATAGGAGGGATTGGACATGTCCCGATTCAACATAATGAAATTTAACGATAGGGCGTAATTTAAGATTCTGGAGGATTTTTTATTTAATGTGAATAAATATGTGTACCCATTTCGTGAAACAAAATAAAATGGAGTAAATTACAAGTTAGAAAAGTGTTGAATTGGCAATTTGCTGCACGTGTTCTCCATTATTTTCCAATTTCCAATAAATAATTATTGCTTGTGGCCAATACATTACAATACATATACATTCTGAAAATTTGTTGACGTTTCGGAAATTTTTTATTTATTACTTAGAATTGCAACAAATAAGTGTAGGTGGATGGGTGGGATTGGACATGTCCCGATTCAACATAATGAAATTTAACGATGGGGCGTAATTTAAGATTCTGGAGGATTTTTTATTTAATGTGAATAAATATGTGTACCCATTTCGTGAAACAAAATAAAATGGTGCATTTGGTATCCGGCCCCAGAATACAGACAGAGTTTCATGAACCGTCGACCTTAATAGCATTTTTTTAAATGAAACAAAGTTGACAAGTGAAAACTCTCGTTGAAAGAAGCAAAACTTCATTAAGGCTGTATCAAAGTCATACCTGTACTAAATCATGAAGAAAGGAAAAAGGAATGTCACCATTATGCGGACAGACAGGCAACATTTCTGAAGCCTTTTAATGTTAAATCAGAGTGCAATGCGGAAACAAACAGCTCCTTACTCCCAGCTCACTTCACTACTATTTTGCAAAATTACAGTTTTGCGAAACCAGAAACTTCCAGTTGGTGTAAAAGCATATATACAATTAATATAAACATATTTATCTTAAAGTTTCTTGGGCTATAATATAATTTTGCAAAATAATTCCTATACAAAAGTCAGTAACCACTCATTTATTCATTTATTGCTACCAAAGTGCAAAAGAACTTTCATATCATAGTTCATAGGTACCTTAAAGTCACCTCACTCGCCTCATTCTACTCTCATTCAAAGCTTTTGAGTACAGAGCCGAGCTCAAGATAATTAATATTCTTAGTCTTCCATGCGATTCTTGTGATTGTTATGAAGTTATGACATGAGACGAGGTATAGTTTTTTCTTAGAGGAGGTAAGTCAGAACAAGCACAAATGAGAAAATGGCATGCAAAATGGAAACTTGGTGAAACCAACGAATGGACGGACGAAAGTGGTCCATAAGAAAATGCAGCAAAAATGTACTATCCAGTTTGAGGGAGGTGGAGTAGGAGGAAATCTGGAAAAACTTGGGGAAAAGAAAGAAAGAAAAGCAGCTAAAGAATTTTTGTTCTTCTTCAGAGCTTGAGGTGACTTACATACACAAAACAGCTACAATTTAATAGGTACTTAAGAGAAAGCAAAGTGGTCATTTAATTTTATTTGTAGGTAAAGTTAAGTATCGAAAAGAAAGAAAATTCTCCCTTAAGGTGGTAAAACATTTTTTATTTTTAAAACTTTCCAGTTCATGGTGAATGAATAGCAAGTCTCGGACTGGAACCAAAATAAAAATTACTAGCTAACAATAAGTGGCCACATTAAGTGGCTAGTGACGCAATACCGATCACCCAATACAATTCAATAGGCATTTTTCATTCATTTCTTTTAAATTGCGACGCAGAACGAAGTCTGTTCTGTTGCTAGATGAAAATGTTGCAAATTCGCCACTGAAATTTTCAGCAGGCCTTGCTAAAGGTCAAGCGGGACGTTCTTGTCATTATGTGGTGGTACATGGCAAGAGAATTTCCTCCTACAATTTTAAGCCACACGGACATGGAAATGGTAATGTGCTTTTCGAATTTAAAATGCTACTAATGTTAATCTGTTGACTGTTATGGTCGTTTCATGGTGTCGTTTACATAAAAAGGCATTTGTAATAACAACATAACATAATTACGGGTTTAGTTTACATTTTGCTGGTCACTTACTTGGTGGCGCATTTTTCTTCTGGCCACGCTGACGATGCATGATGCATATTTATGTATATACCTCTTAAATCACCAGTGCAACATTCGCCCAAATCGCCTACGATTTCGACTAATCGCCTATCATCTGTCTCATTTCTGACTTGACTCTCTCGTTATTTTTTGTCTTCCCCTTAATAAATGCATATCACCTCGGCTAACCGAGTTTATCAACAAGATTTATCATCGTGAGGCAATTTCTACTGGAGTGCATTTTCTTAATCCGTCCATCACATCAGTTCCAGGTTCTCGTGTAATAGTAATGGAATTGATTTTTTAGGCATGTCATATCATGTCGTGTCATGCACTCCTAACCAATGATACCCG
>VYYJ01004318.1:0-13722 GCA_021029165.1 Cyphoderus albinus
AAGTAGATACAAATTACAAATTTTACATTGCAAAAGTGCTTTTTCAGTTAAAATTAAGTTGGAGAAAAGTGCTGCTATTTAATAATGAGTGGCGGGCTCCATTTAGTACACGGGAAATATGATCTAGATTTTTTACCAAAAACATTGTCGGGTAATATCAAAAACTATTTGCGAACACGCATAGGTTTTCGTCATGTTTTCACTGCCTACGCATTCCAAGAATGAGAAATTTGGAGATTTAATTTGGGCATGTGTATGCATCATACATGTTGTTTAAACTAAACCAAATCACTTCGTATTGTAAATTGTATTAATTCAAAGTATCTGTTTGCCTTTAATTAACAGCTTTTCTAATTTTAGAAATTGGTTTTCAATTGAGTAACAGAAAGAGATTGAAAGAAAGCTTTGAAACCTGTGAAAGCTTTGTCCCCTTTGTTGTTACAAGGTCGTAGTAGTCTTGTCAAACAAACAACTTTAAACCAGGACATGAACATCAGATTAATTGTAGAAACAGTTCTATAGGTGGTTCGAATACGATGACTTAAAACTCAATTAATGTGATCAATTTAAGGTTGATAACTCGTGTTAATTTCTTTGCGAACCAAATTTATAAATTGTAAAAGAAAATAAATTTTTAGTGTAAAAGTTTCTAAATTAAAAGAATTATGTACATAGTTAAAATAAACTTAATCATAATTACACATAAATGATTAGATTAGATTACATAAAACATACATTTAATTAATACATTCTAGACTCTGTTCATCTAATTTATGGAACACAATTGCAATTAACAAGAAACTTGTTGTGTAGATTTCGATATAGGTAGGTCAATTACATTTAATTAATTACTTCATATTGGATTTAGTGTAGAAATCTTTTAGATTGGAATGTAGCCATGTACAGAAATACTACATAGTATCATATTAGTATACTGGTAGCAAAAGCATGCACATACACATAAAATGTACATATTTATTATTATACAAATGATAAAACTGAAATGAAAACGAAAAGGAAGGGTGTATATGTATTTAATGAAGACAGGGGAAATGAAACTTAACTCCACCATTACCATCATCAATGATTATTCATGTTGATGAATGGGAACTTAAGCAAAATATTATATATCATTGTCCAAAAACAAAGATCCACTGACGTGATCTTTGTTACGTGAAGTAACTTGACTCATTTACGTGAGTCTTACTTGTCTATCGTTCACTTGCTTCTTCTTTAATAACATTATTAACCCGTGTCAAAGATCATTCAAAGCAGTAAACCACTGATATAATTGAGATACGGAAATAGGCATTATTGGCAAAGAATGAGATATCATGAACATAAATTTCTCCTTCCTCTTTGTTGCGGTCACACCCACAACCCTCTTCATTCCAGCATATAAAAGAACCTAAGCTGTCATTGCAACTCTTACTCGGGCAACTGTCTATCAAGTCATCTGTCCAACTGTCTATAAGCTCTTGAATAAAAATATTTAGTTTGAAAAGCTAAATATAAATTATATGTATTTAATCTCTTTCGTTGTATGAAATAGACATTCGAATTCCTGATATATGTATCCGATGAAAAAGAGGCAGGTTGTTTCACCACCTGTTATAAATTACAACAAAGCGGGTCTATGAAAAGGAAAGAAAGTTGAATATAGTTTTAGCAGACACGCTACACGCTTTGTTGATTTCGAGACAAAGGGTTTGCAAACTCGAAGTTTTTCCTGCAGTCACCACACACACGAAACACACAAAAATATACTGGAATATTTTACATACTTAATTTGGAGATACATTTATGTTTACCTTGCGTTTACTTTCACAAGTCCTCAAGGCTCAAGCATCTGTGAAGTGTAAAACTGTATCCAAGTCTTCGTAATTTTAGTAAGAATAGAGCATTAATTAACATTTTTAATGGCTTATTTACTAAGAGTGGTAGAATGTGATGAGTTTTCAAATTCTATACCTTTCTTTACTCTAGTTGGTGCATCTTCGTTAAAGTTAATGGAAATGTTATATAGTTAGTTTATGCAAAAACAATGCTGAGCGTGACAAATTTACTTTCCCCATATTTTAATGGCGGAATATTTTACGTCAAAAACATGAATCATACGCTTCCGGACTGTTGCCACAATAGTAAATGGTTTGTCAACTCAAATGTAAAAACCACGAAAACTGATTCACATTATTGTGTGGATGTTATTGTTCACTATCTTTCCCTCAGACGGTAGACAGCGGAATGAAATCATAAATAAGCTGTGAGATGAAATCTATTATGCTTAGCTACGCTAACTGGAAAATGAGTTGTTTTTGTCGTGTCTCACACCCGTTTCGGTGAGAGAAATTCAGATTAATTTTGTTTACGCACTTCGATACTTTTCCTACGTACCCAGTATGTCCTTCAAGAATCAAATGGAATTTGCGAATATTATCGTGATACGTCTTTGATGATCACAAATTGTGATTCACAATAGAGCGATTTAAGCATGATCAATCTTGCCCATTTTTATCAAACTCTTTTTGATTTGTCAATTTACCCCATGACTCCATTGGTTTAGGTAATGTTGTAGAAAGAAAGGACTCACTGAATGGACTAGCAACTAGCATGAAATAATGAGTACATCAGCGTGAAAGTTTAATGAGAACTATTACTTGAACATTAATTGGTGCAGGATAAGCAATTATTGTAAAAGTCACAATCATGCAGTTTGTAATTATAGATCCGTCAGATGATGTTAATGTTATCCTTAAGAGATATTCTACTGGATATTTAAAGCAATATTTACAATATTTTAGTTAGTACACTTGTTGTAAATTGTTCGGTGTCAAATAGAAGATTCACGATGAATCACGTATTACCTTCTGAATTATTTTAATCGCAACAAGAATTGAAAATAAATGGAAACCGACATGAACCGAAATGATTAACGGAATTAATCATTACGCATTATTGGAATCTGGCCAAAGTACTATATATTGAGTAGAGAGACAGTGCTGACAATACGAAAGAATGGGAAAATCTAAAGTTAAGTAATGTAAAGGGTCCAGGTATTGACGACATCATTTGGTTGCCAGTTTCCTTTGACTTAAGAAAACAAGCATTTCATTTCGTCAACTGTTTGTATTAGAGTTCGTCAAGCACAATTTGTCAAAAGTCGAAAACCAAGGACCGAGGAAGTACTTCAACTATTCCGGTATCGGTTTCGAATTCGAGGTATTCAGCAATTCTGGTACCCACTCACTCATCGACTCATCTAATCTCAAATGTTATATCTTCAATCTATTCAAATAATATAGCGGAATTGCTAAAAAATATATAACTGTACAGAAATTCCAGTTAACACATCCCATGCACAGCAAACGTTTTGTAATCATTTCGTCTTGTTTGCGCGTTCAGTTTGTATGTAAACCGCGGAAAGTTACACATTAAAAACACTTGACTATGAATAGATCAGATGTAAAATATGCAATTTTAGAAGCCGTGATCACAATCAGTAAAGTTTAATTATGCAAATCTATGGCATATCTGTAGGACTGAGTCGAGTTTACCTTACAATAGTACAAAACCCACTGTATAGATAAAATAGAAGTAAAAACGAGTGTTGTTCTCCGTAAGAATAACACATACAAAGCAATGCTTTTACTCCTCCAAATGGAAAAGATGCAAAATCTAAAGTGCATATTTACAAGACTAACATTTCTAGGAACACTAACTGAAACACTTTTCCAACTCAATAACTGAATGAACGTAATATTTTAAAGTGGACTTCAAATGCAGGAAACTGAAACTGTTTTTTGGAACGAGATTTTTCGAATGACTGGAGTAGCAGTGGATTACATGGAGAACCTAAACCTTGATTTGATATTTAGCTGTTCGTGATGGTGAAAGTAAACAGGCTGTCAATAAACTGTTATGCAATGCATTGTGTTCTCTCAGTCTCTCACTCTATTCGTTGTAAGAGAGGTCCTCTTTCCTATTTAAACAATAAGTCGAAGTCGGACTCAGTGAACTCAATAATCTAAATATTAATTGAAAGAATGACAAATGATTATCATCTTTTAGTCAAGACAAGTGTGATAAGCGTTCAGGCTTAAACAAATATTCACCACGATATAAATATGTCCATAAAGGCTGATGTTAAGATAAGAAGTCATGAAAAAGTATAGAGACACTGGAAAGCTAATGCAATATCAAGACAATTCTAGTTTACCTTGAGTCGCTAAATTCAGCAGAAACAAATTAGTTTTCACTTCACTAATTCCAGACTTCAGACACTAAAAGTTTGGGCTCATTGATTGATTGCAAGCGTCGCAAAATAAAATATAAACTGCATTTGTGGTAGATTAATTCACCTTCTCTTGTGTGTAGATTCATACATGTATGCATACTTTGCTTCTAAATAAATATTGGTAACTGCAGTTCCATTAAACTGCTTACATTACATCTGAGTACATCATTTTAGCAGCTAGGAACAACTGGATTGCCACTCGTGGAACAACTTTATTTATTAATACGTAGTATTCGAACAGCCTAAAGATTTTTGTTGTATCGTAGATCATAAAATTATAGAGGATTTCTTTATACAATACTCTTAAGTAGCTAATCTTTCTAGTCTGAAAGTTTACCTTCTTAATTCTTTTTCATACTAAATTGCAAACAAATAATTTGTTGGTTTAGTAAATACTTAATAGTAGTTAGATAGTATGCACATACATTCTGATAAGACATTTTAATGACGTCTTAATATTTGGTGGGTGTAGACTGGTGTCGTCTGATGAAACTACAAGGAGCATCTAATTTATGACCTCTATGAACTTTGGACATTTTTTATTTCAGATATTCGTATTTCACGTCGACGTTGGGCCATTCGTGGAAGAATTCTATCAATGTGTCACGTATGGAACCTACACGGCAGAGTGGCAAGAGCATCTGTATGCCACTTTCACAATTTTATTTATGTTCATCATTCCACTTGTCATTCTTGCTACAACGTACCTTCTTACATTTTGCACTCTCCAACGTAAGTTCAATTAAAATAATATTCTGTGCCTGAAACATTAATGTAAAGATATATAATATAATAAAATAATTTAACTATGAATAATTCATTTAAGAAACAGTTATGCATAGTAATTCTAAAGCTTAAAAATCATACCTACCAAACAGAGAATTTTTATAGATATTGATCAGCTTAGCGTAACTCCCCCACAAGAATAGAGAAAAGAAGAGCCTGCTTATACCAATACATTGTAAATGCATCTGAAAGAAGTTTTATACTCGACTTCCTAGTATTTAAATTCATTCATGCCTCCATTTGTGGCTTTTATTATTTTTTGATAAATCTTTGATATGCGTGAGTGACAAAATATTGCAAATGCCGTGCAAACTATTTAAATATTCTAAGGCAAACTATATATGAATAACTTCTTTGAAGGTAGTTATTTAAAAATATTGAACAGAGATTTGATTCCTTAATTTTCGCAAGAGTGAACTTATTCGATATAATTGCATTATCTCAACTGCTTTTCCAAGAATGCTTTGAGTGCAACATTTTTTTCACATACACTTACTTACCCTTTAATACCTCTCTTAATTCACATTGTAAATCTCAAAAATATCTTGAAACTCCTTTCTAGAACGTTACTGCTGCAATTAATTTTGTTCTTCAGTCAACATCAAGAATTAACGGATCGTAAAAGTGGTGATAGAAGTAACGTTAACAAGACCTTTAAAATACATAGAAGCGTTTGGTTCATTCGATGCAAATCAACAACAAAGCTTAGCTTTATATAGCCGTACTACAATGTAGCGTCTATAAGACGTCGCCCGGATCAACATTTTTCGCATGAATGAACTTACCTTACATTAACTAGTTAATGAAGAAAATCAAATCAAACTTGAAGTTATGTAGTTCATGATGTTGATGGTGCAGTCAAAACTCGATTGTAGCAACGGATAGATAATCTACTATACAAAAACTGAAGATATCACAAGGGACATGATTGAAATGATTTGGTGAAGCTGCGTTTCAAGGAAAGTTTTATCAAGAGAAAATGAAATTGAACTTACGTTATAATCATGACAATAGTTCATTTCAAAGAGGGCTGGTTTAATCATGAGCGATACAGTTTGGTTTAAAATTAAATGTTTTGTTGAAAAATAAATTGATAGCCTGCTGGTTGCTGGTTGATATGATAGGAACCATAATTGGTGCGGTGTTACACTTTGCATGTCATCAATATACAAGGTATCTACTGCCTTTCAAAGTATGTAAGGCAACCTTATTTACATGCATTAGCCAAATTGATATTGATTTGTAAAAGTGCACAATGTGTAAGGTCTCATTTTATTGAAGAAAGGTATCTACCACCACCACGCACCTTTTTGAGAGTTAGGAACAAGAGCCAAATATTTTATAGTGACCGAAAATATTACCTCCAAGCTTTGTGTAGCTTTCGAAATAATTCAAAATTAATGTTATGGGCTTAATTTAGTTACATTAATCTATTGTCAAAAATTGTTTCAGGTAATGAAGAAATTCTGGATCACTCTGGGTCATTCAGGACACTCATTGATCCCAATCGTCGGAAACTAATTCGACGGGCTAAAATGAAAAGTCTGCGCATTTCTGTGGCTATTGTCACCACATTTATAATTTGCTGGACTCCATATTACTTTTGCCTAATTACAGTTTTATTCTTCGTTCCCAACAGACATGTAAGTTGGTCACACTGATTTTTAAGTCTAACTTTAGAATTTTAAAATTAATTTGGGACGACGGTAAAAATATATTAATATTTAATACTGACAGTATATTATCATTTTTATCTTCATGAACTTTCACCTTTAATTCAATTATCCTTTTAACAATTCAATTCATGTACTTCTACACTCTTTCACTTTCTATTTCCTTTCATACTTGATTGCAAGGACAGAAGAAATCAATTCGAATTTGGAATTTGTGCCGTTTTATCAGTATGGAACTTTAATTTACTGCTTACTAATAATAAACTATTAATTTTCTTTTCAATAGCAAATTTTAAGCGACGACATGCAGTCTGGCATATTCTTTTTCGGGATGTCAAACAGTCTATTCAATCCGCTAATATATGGAATTTTCCACCTATGGAAGCCGAGGAGAAAGGAGCTTCAAAGGTAATACTTCTTATAATTTGGGATTGAAAAAGGCTGAGTTATCCAATAAAGTCATATTATTACACATTACTATACATACGAAGAAAAATTACACGCCAACACATTTCATGTACAGTTTTACGTAAAGCTGGTCCCAACACAAGGGAACACGACATTCTGCGTCATCATTAATATGGAATCAGGGTTATTTTAAAACCTGAATAACAACACTTTCTAAAGCTTTAAAACGACCATGTAAAAACATGTCACAAGTAGGCTTTGTTCATTTTTTCTGAGAGTACGGTTGTAGTACATAGTTGGCAGTGGTAATAAAATTATACGTAAATCGCTGTAATCTTTGTCGTAACGCAAAATGTTTGCTTTTAGTTTCTAAAAAGGAAGTTTCGGTCTGCTGAACAGTACCAAATTCACGAAACGAAAACGAAATCAATTCACGACATTTCGGTTAGTTTTTTGTTGTTGCTTAACTAGAGTAAAATATGTGTGCTAATTTTTAATCTAGTGTGTAGTAGAGATGTATTGATGATGATAGTAGTAGGGGAGTTATTATTATTATTATGCACACTTTTAGCATCTCCCCTGTTATGCACCCTTTGAATAATTGTCTGAACAAACAGTTTTCGTTTCATGCCTTGTTTCATTTTTTGAAATGAAAAGGTATTTCAGCAGATCTAGTAGATTCTAGTAATTCAGAGAAAACGGAGTATAAACGTCAGCGAATTTGAGAGAAGAGCGTCATATTGAAATTACTTTGTCATTGAAATGCTTTCTAATACAAGCTTCTAGTCGAATACTATAATAATATTAATATTGTCCTTAGTCTGGCTTATTTTCATTTCAGTTTTTCCCCTTTGTGACATTGTTTTTGCAGAGGGATATCTAGCAGAAGAACGTTACTCACTAATCTCAGTTTCGAGCGACGTCGCTCCTCTGTTGGGACAATTCTGAATAGCTCTATTGCTAATAATAATAGGCTTGGAAACGGGGCCACAGTGAATGGAAAGCACGGCTCTCTCCTCACAACATCTCATTCCAACGGAGGCACGATCTCAATGAGTGAAACCGGAGGTGTAGGTGGTACGCTGAGAAAGCACAATTCGGAAGAAAGCAATCTTCATAATTTGCAGCAGCAGCATCATCACCATTTGAACGTGATGCCTAGTGGCGTGGTTGGTGGAGTTCAACAACTGCTCTCTGGAAATCCCGGAAGCGAAGGTCGTCAGAGCTCAGCGTCGAGCAGTGTATGCATCTGTAGTAATAAGAATGGTAATGGGGCCATGATGGAAGATAACGTGTAGGTCACAAACTCTCATCAAATCTTCATTTAAAGAGCAAACAAAAATCGCTATAAAATTTCTCAGGGTAAAAACTAACTTTCATCTTCCTTTCCCTATTGTGTAACATCGTAATTTACGTTCGGACCTTTGTGTTTTGCTTTAATTTTGGTTTTCCATTCTCCTTTCTTCTCGTAATCCTCCTGCACATTATGACATGAGTTGATTCGGTTTTGTCAAGATGTCAGTAATTAAGTTATGTTGTATTGGCCGAGTTCATTAGATATCTTTTGTTTCCGCTGTTAGAAGTTAGAAACCCACGAAAGTCAAATGTGTGCTTTTACGTAACTTTCCTGTGCCGATAATTGTCAACTCCTAACTCAACTGAAAATTCATGTCGTTACCCAATACTGCTTTTCACGTTTGGCACGTTTCTTGATCCCACACTTCCCTCTTTGTTATGTAACTCGGTTTCTTATTGACTTGCACGAATTCTCTTTTTTATGCACTTGTTTTGTGGATTTTGTTTCTCTTGATTGCTTTTGTCATGATCTTTAACCTGAACTATTGAATCAAGTTTAATGATATGTTTGTTCTGTACGTTATGTACAATAGGTTAACTGCTAGTGCTACCGTTGTCACTGCTACAGCCATGTCCCTTTTGAAGCAGGAACCACCAAAGCCGTCTCAGATGCAGCCGGAGTCACTCGTTTCATCCTGCAATGTATGATCAAGCGGGCAAAAATCTCAACCTCATCAAAGTTTCCAAAAGACTTGACTAATTTAATACTAGTAGAGTTAGCAGTCATTTTAGCGAGAAAGTCAAAGTGGCTGAGTAAAGAGGGCAAAACAATGCTTGAACTAAATGGATATACTGTTAGTTGAGCGGAGTCGAAGTAATTTATGATTCGTAATTTATACATGGAGTTATAAGGAATAATTTTTAAATAGACGTACGTTTAAAATGATAACATATTTATATATAGCATTGTCAAATCAAAATCAAGCAATACACGTACACTTTACGACATATGCCATCATGTCTAAAGTGTAACGATGGATCAAGTAAATAGTAATGTCATGAATGTCGGAAACACATGACCTTGACGTCTATGCATCTAGTTAATATTCTTTAAGTTAATAACTAGTATTATTTCAAGATAAATGTCTTTTTCAATCTGTTTAGTTTAGCATTTATCATCTTATTAATGTCGAGGCGGAAGGAAGATATAAATTCCCAAAAATACATTCGGTTCCTTTTAAATGAGATGCTATTTTGAATAATTAATGTTCAAAAGTTTACACTTTACAAGCAGTACCTACTTAACGCATTGAGCCCCGGCTCCGAGAGCTTTTATGATTCTCACTAATTTTATAAATCTACAATCCGCAAAGGCAAAGTTTGCTTAGGAAAGGGTCAGACTTTAAGGTTTAGTGCTAATGGTGTTCTTGTAATTTATAGAAACGTAAGCCACAACACAAAACTCAAGCTCGTCATAATAATGTCGTTATTAAACCATGTAATGTGTAGTTTCATGTTAGATAGAATTCGGTTAAATCTGAAAGAATTTAGCAATTAGCAAGTTGTGTGTGTAGCAGCTCAGCTTTCTTTAAAAACTGATTCAACTTACTTGAATTATATAAGTAAAATATTATGTTAACGTATACGCCAAAGGTGTACATAATTAATTGGTGCTCTGCTCATTTTGTCGTCAACAGCCAACAGCAAGAAGCGGGACTGATTGCAAAGAAGGTTGTTAGAAGCAGGGGCATTGCAATTTCTTTCAGGTTAGTTTTAATTAGTTACTTTAAACGTAGGTGTGAAGAAAGTACTCTAAGCTTATTGTAATACCGTGAAAGTTTTAGTACGTTTTGATTCACTGCTTTCAGAAAGCAGAACTTTCTGAAGTAAGGCAAAACTTTGGTGTCTAATAACAGTTATCTAGCAACTTCAAATAAATAATTCCTGAACACTTCTAGTCAAACTTTTCATGATCAATACGATTAAAAACCGCTACTAAAATACATTTTAGTCGAGATTTACCAAGATTGTCAATTCATTCCTTTTGTTGATTCCAATGCACGTAAAGTACAGTCACAATTAGACGTAAGTTATAGGGTATCGTTACAATCTAAATAGAATAAATAACAGAGTGATTACTCTTTACAATTGTATAATATTTGTGGTAATTCATTATTGTTATTTAGAGTTAGACTAAAAGGTTCATTAAAACAGTCAACTATTACTGTTTGAATGCATATGGAATGACATGAAGTAAAATTAAGCGAACCCTTTCATAGATAAAAGTGTAATGGAAATGGATAATGGATGTGATAACACCCTCGTTCAATGATTGTGCATTGCGTAAAATGCATAAACTGTGACCCGCTTAATTATAAGGAAGAACCGAAAACTTTGTAGTACAAAGACAAAACCTACAAATTCAAACCTTGCTTGCATCAATGATCGGATGTTTTACATAACATAAATATGTATTATGCCAACCAACGAGTTTGTGTCACGACCTAATATTTTGCATTATTGTTATAAAGTAAGATACGTGTTCTTTATTGGATAATTCAAATGAGCAGAAAGAAAGGACGAAACTGTCTTAATATGTTTTAATACGCAGGCAGTGAAAACAGAAACAGACTCATAAATGAAATACTGTTAGATAAAGTTACTTTATATGGAAGTCACGAATTATTGTCGAATCTTGTTACAGTCGGAAAAAAGGGTATCACCGGAACAAAGTGCATAATACTATCATTGTATATATTTTTCAGTTAGTCGTAGTCTATGGATTTACTAAATTATAGCTAAAATAAATTAAGGATATTTAGATAAAATGGGTGGAAGTTTGCAACCTTTGTGACGTAGCCGTTGTGTTTAATGTTGTTGACTTGATGGAATCATTTAAAATAAAAATATTTTTATTCAAACGTTTTGCCAATTGCTTGTGTTCCAAAAAGTAATTCCATTTTTAGGAAACATTATCCTGTGCGCATTCACTTGAAACCTGGAGAGTTGATATTGTCATTCTATTTGACAATATGACAATCATTGCGGTTTGAACTTGTTTGCATGATTTTATTACTGTAAAACAGAACAGCGCTCAATTAAAGGCAAGATCCTCCAATTTCAAACCAAATATGGCATCAAGGAAAAGCTCCACATTCATCTTTTTTAGCGGTGGGTTCGAGATCAATATGAATGCTATTATTTTACAAGATGGAGATGATGGAGATTTTCCAAAAAATGTATTGTTGGAAACTTGAAACACCACAAGTAAGATATTCATTTCTTTTTACTTTCTACTCTAACTGTTCAATCTCTTTCTTGGGTTTGGTTTTATTGGATTTTCATAATCACAAATAATATTAAAAACATACTTTGAAGGAATACCAAAAATGCCGATCCCAATCTATGAATGAATGGCAAAAGTCTCACACTTACTTGCGTCTTAAAAAGCACATTAATTTTTTAGAAAGTATCTAAGTCTCGCCGCAAGGTTACATAAAAAGAAAAAATATCTTTCATATTTTAGAAAGATTTTTCAAACAAGAAAGTTTTACATATTTCATGGAGCAAACGTAAATCCCTTATGCAAATGTTAAACTAATGTAAGAGTTATGAATATTTCATAATCAGAAAGTTGTCATTGTGCAACCTTGTCATCTTCTTTTCCAAAATCAGCAATGTGACGTGATGTACTCTCCGCATAAAATGATCCCTTTGAAATATATTTTTCCGAAAATCTTTGTAATTGTATATGCATTATACCTACTACTATCTGTCTTCGTCTAAACACTTGAAAGAGAAACACTCCATTAGAAGAAACTACTACTGGAAGATAAAACTAAAATAAAAACTAACGCAGATCAAAGGCAGTTTTCCTTCGTGTACGCTAAATACGACGGTCGTCGAGACCTCAATGGAAGTAATTAATCTGTCAGGAAATGCGAGAACTGCTCCACCATCTCTTGGGGAAGGAGAGAGCGGCTGTATTGCGGTTTTCTAACTAGAATTACTTTGGTAAAGCCTGTCAGCATAATATTTTACTAAAACGTACTCCACACTTAAATCTTGCGCTTTTCTCTTCCTAATACTATTGCCTTTTATATAAAGCTGATTTTGAGAAACGATGAGAAGTTCAGTAAGACATGAACGTAGAAGGAAGGAAGCCACACAGGTACTTAAGTAAAATGAACTAATGAGACGGAAACCGTGGATCCTTATCTAACCGAGCCATATGGGAAATCCCTCATCAAATTTTTACCCCTTATTGACGGAAGGCACCTCCATTATTCATGGAAGAAAGCAGCATCACAGCAACATGTATGTATCTATTTACTGGAGTTTTTGCTTCCAGATCCAGTGCTTGGATACCAAATATCTGCTTCTGTGGCAGATGTCAGAAATGGTTTGACAGAGGAGGTTTCACAACTTTATAAACATATTTGATAGTAACTTCTGGCAATGGAAAAGTGAAAACGAATGTATGAGGGAAAGGAGACAATTGAAACTGAACTAGTCAAATTGCAGGTAAATTTTTTGAATGCTGTTCTTCGTTTGGTTGGTAGATTGACAATATCGCAATATAAAGTACAATTTCATCAAATCTCAAGAACCCAATAAGCAAATGGAAATTCCACTGTGGAATTCTCAAACAAAATTAACTTTACCTCGCTAAATTAACTTTTACACAATGGTCTTTTATTTCGGGTCCTTCGTCTTCATGGCAGATGTTTGGATTCTCATCTATGTAACTTCCCTAGATGAGTATTATCCAAGAAAATGAAAATGTCGTCGCAGCAGGCACTTCGATTTTTATTGCCTTTATGCCTTTATTATAATGGAACTGAATTCCAATTACAGAAGAAAAAAACGTGAATCCCTGAAGGATTGTAATTTGTAAGTAAGGAAACCTGAAGAAAGACAGAAACCCTCTGATTTTATTTGAGCTACATTTTATGTTTCATTTCATTATAGGTCAGTTCTTGGTTCATTTTTCACTGTGTTGTAAAGGGGAAACAATTTTCAGGATTACTAGAAAGAAAATCCATCCATACCACAATTATTAAACGTCAACCATTAATTTATGTATTACGTATATCATCTTGCAATTTTTTCTGCTAATTTTTAAGTTTCAAACATGCTAGCAATAAAAACAATTTTTCTTGTAAAAGCAACTTGTTAACCAATTGGTTATTAATTAACAATATTAATATTTCACTTTGTCGCTCTATTTTAATTCATTTGGAATGCTTCCAGAAATTAAAATGA